>MU750741.1:0-14213 GCA_026770625.1 Nicotiana glauca | reverse complement strand
AGGACATACCAGTTTTAAAGAAACCAATAGAGAAAAGCAGTAGGTCTTGTAAACAGGCCACAGTGCAGACAAGAAGAGAGAATACTATTGTGTATAAGTGTAAGTTCAGAAAGACTATGAAAAAATGAGTGTTGTGTGTTAATGAAAGAGTTGTGCATTTATAGTGTGAAAATCGGGCATAAATAAGGTAAGAAAATAGTTGAGGAACTGAATATCAATCAAGAATCAATCACACAAGACTTTCTTTAATTAAGGAACTCAGACTCAAATGGGAAAACTATTTAAGGGAGGAAATCAAACAAGCATTTTGTGCAAAGTAGGCAATTAGGGGTAAATACATAGGAGTTTATTTTAGGAGGCAGAGCTTTGAAATACACGGTTTCCTAAATAAGGAAAGATAAATCAATTAGTAGCAAGCAAATCAAGGATTAGAGATTTACTGGTCCATGATTGAACTAAGTCAGAAAAATGAAGGAAAACCTTTGACTCAAATCGAGTAATAGGGAAGTCAGCAAACATGGAAAGAAATCAATCAACCTTATACAAAGGAAGTCTGAACTCAATCACAATTGAAAGCCACTTAGAAGGGAAGTTCAACACATATAAAGAGTACACAAGTAACAGGCATGCGAGGCTGATATTTAGGTCAGAGTGAAAGTGTCATGCAATTGCAAAATAAGTAAGCAGTAGACCATAAGAATATGGTAATTTAATAATAGAGAAGAAAGAGCATCAAATGTCATGCAAAAAGCGGGGAGGGGGTGCTTATAGAGTTTGGAAAAAGTCAGAATCGCATGAAGAAACAAAATTGAACCAATGGTTTTGAGACTTAATGAAGCAGTAGATGAAATAACTCTAGGAACTCGAATAGGTCCAGAAAATCAAGCAAGTTCAGAGATGAAGCTCAAGCAAATCACGTAGCCAATGGTCTCAATACTCGAATGAAACCCCAAATTTTAGGGTTTTTGCCATTAATCGAGCATAGAGATGAAAGGGCAAGAAATCGAGGCAAAAAAATAATAACGAAATAACTTCCGAAATCTTAGAAAGAAATTGGGACTTTTAACATGCATCTTTCAGTATGAGAATCAAAGTAGGAGAAACAACATAAAAATACAGTAGGAGACACTACATAAGAAATACAATAGAAGTAACGACACAAGAAATAATGTAGCATAATAGAAGAACACATAGAAGAAATACCATAAGAAATATATTAGAAGAAATACCATAGGAAATACAGTAGAAGAAACACATAGGAAATACAGTGGAAGAAACACATAGGAAATATAGTAGAAGAAACAACATAAGAAGTATAGTAGAAGAAACACATAGGAAATACAGTAGAATAAACACATAAGAAATATAGTAGAAATACAGTAAAACATGCTAAAGATCAGAGAAATTTTAAAGGACAACTTGGCGAAACCCTAAATCGGAAAAGGATGAAGGCTGGGAATGTGTAGTTTTGAAAGAACTTTGAGAAAAATGCTTAAGAGCTTAGAGAAAACACAAATATACAACGGATCTAAAAGAATCGGAAAAATCTCGAAGGGTTAGGGTTTCAAAAGAACCCAAGTAGTGAGAAAGGCTTGGAAAAGTCACTGAACTAAGTAGGAGAAGTCGAAATCAGGCTCGAACAGCCATAACATGCCAGAGCTAGACCGGAGATGGCCATAGAACTCGAATCAAACGAAGCCCGGACCAAGATTCGTCTTGGTCAGGCCTTGAATCTTCAAAAACAAGGCGTGTAGTAGCTATAAGAGGTAGGTATAGGACTTTTATAGCCTTGGAAGCCATGGATTACGGTGGCTTTTGGGGCGAAAGTGGTGGGAGGCGACTAGGGTTTGAGAAACTTCAAGAGAGTTTGAGAGAATGAGGGGGTTCAAAGGCAGATGGTGATGCCAAATGAGTAGGGTTTGGGGGGTAATGGGTATTAAAATGGAAAGGTTAAAATGTGGCTGTTGATCATTTTGATCAACGACCTAGATTAAACGAGAAACCGGGCGGGTCGTTTATACGAGCTATGGGTCGGGTAAATTAGGATTGGGCTTGGGTCTTGGGTTGGTTTAATTGGGGTTGGATATTGGGGGTTAGATTTAGGCTAAATCTGAAAGCCAAATTTGGCTATACGTTAAATAGCCCTTTTTCCCCATTTAATTTATAACAAATAGTAAATAAATTTCTAAAAACTAATTGAAAGCACTAAAATGATTTATAATATATAATTTAAAATTTAAAAAATACATGACTTAATTTTAGGTATATAAAACATAATTAAATCTTAAAAGGGGTAATATTGCAAATATATGCAATTTAGCTTAAAAATACTAAATAAATTTGTAAAAAATATTTAAAATTACTTTAGCTATATTTTAGCATAAATATAAAATTCCAATAAATGATTTACCAAAAATAATAATTTTGAAAATAATCATTGGGTTTTTATGGATGAAAATGGGAAATAAATCAGTTTGAAAACCTTAAAAATTATGGGGAAATAGTAAAAATGTTTGGAGAAACTTATATATGCATATATATGTTATTTTTAAAGATATTTTGTATATAAAAATATACAGGGAAAATTGGGTATCAACAGCTGCCCCTCTTTACCCGGGAAGGATGAAAGAGTTGTCAAGTAAAGATATCATGACCAATTTTGACCGAACGAAATGTTTTGAACGAATTTGGCTGCGCTCTGGTTTTTGAATTGCCTACATACCCCTGGTCTTACAGGAATCAGGCCATATGTAGTTCGGGATCCGTCGGCGCAATATGCCGACGGAGACCTTTCAAGAACGGATGCAATATTCAGGTTGGGATGAATGGTTAAGGTCTAATAGGGTTGCGGGAACTGGTGCGGGATCGCTCCTGCCGAGATGGTCGTTGCTTGCCGATTTACCTACAAATAAGAAATACAAGCGTATATTGTGCATAAATTTAAACATGATGCAAGTTCCCGTCGAACCATGAATGTTGTCTTTGGACGGTTAGGATGACATCCTCGGACCATGACGTCTTGGGCCATGAAGCGTATAATAAATGACTCACATGCTATGAAATGATGCCCTCGGGCTATGAGAATGATACCTCCGAACCATGATGCCTTTGAATAATGATGTGCAAAAAATTAAAGAGATCATTAGGCCATGACATGGCGTTCTCGGGCTATGAGAATGATGCCTCCGAACAATGATGCACTCAGATGATTTGGCGATCTTTCAGCCCATGAAATGCAGTATGTGGCGATCTTTTAGCCCATTAAATGCAGCATGTGGCGATCTTTCAGCCATGCAAGCATAAATAAAATGGCGATATTTCAGCCATGCAAGCGTAAATAAAATGGCGATCTTTCAGCCATGCAAGCGTAAATAAAGTTGCGATCTTTCAGCCATGCAAGCATAAATAAAATGACGATCTTTCAACCATGCAATGCAGAAATATAGATAGAGACAGTCTTTAGTCTCAAAAGGCAGAATGGTAGCCTTATGCAATGCAGAAAATGCAGATGGAGACAATGTTTAATCTCGGAAGGCAGAATGGTAGCCTTACGCAATGTAGAAAAATGCAGATTGAGACAGTGTTTAGTCTCGGAAGGCAGAATGGTAGCCTTATGCCATGCAGAAAATGCAGATGGAAACAATGTTTAGTTTTGGAAGGCAGAATGGTAGCCTTATGCAATGCAGAAAAATGCAAATGGAGATAGTGTTTAGTCTCGGAAGGCAGATTGGTATCCTTAGGCTATGCAAAAAAAATACAGATGGAGATAGTATTTAGTCTAGGAAGGTAGAATGGTAGCCTTATGCAATGCAAAAAAATGCAGATGGAGACAGTGTTTAGTCTCGGAAGGCAGAAAGGTAGCCTTATGCAATGCAGAAAAATACAAATGGAGACAGTGTTTAGTCTCGGAAGGCAGAATGGTAAACTTTATGCAATGCAAAAAATGTAGATGGAGACAGTGTTTAGTCTCGGAAGGCAGAAGGGTAGCCTTATGCAATGCAGAAAATGCAGATGGAGATAGTGTTTAGTCTCGGAAGGCAGAATGGTAGCCTTATGCAATGCAAAAAAATGCAGATGGAGACAGTGTTTAGTCTCGGAAGGCAGGAGGGTAGCCTTATGCAATGCAGAAAATGCAGATGGAGATAGTGTTTAGTCTCGGAAGGCAGGAGGGTAGCCTTATGCAATGCAGAAAATGCAGATGGAGATAGTGTTTAGTCTCGGAAGGCAGGAGGGTAGCCTTATGCAATGCAGAAAATGCAGATGGAGATAGTGTTTAGTCTCGGAAGGCAGGAGGGTAGCCTTATGCAATGCAGAAAATGCAGATGGAGATAGTGTTTAGTCTCGGAAGGCAGGAGGGTAGCCTTATGCAATGCAGAAAATGCAGATGGAGATAGTGTTTAGTCTCGGAAGGCAGGAGGGTAGCCTTATGCAATGCAGAAAATGCAGATGGAGATAGTGTTTAGTCTCGGAAGGCAGGAGGGTAGCCTTATGCAATGCAGAAAATGCAGATGGAGATAGTGTTTAGTCTCGGAAGGCAGGAGGGTAGCCTTATGCAATGCAGAAAATGCAGATGGAGATAGTGTTTAGTCTCGGAAGGCAGAATGGTAGCCTTATGCAATGCATAAATAGGGTAAAGTGGCAGATGGTGATAGAGTTTCTTAGTTGATAGCAAGTTTTGGTGTCGGGATTGCTGGGATATTATGGTATATAGGATATTACTGGCGCGCGTGGATAGTAAATGCTGGTAAATGTAATGAGTTTGAGAGTTGTATTCCTGAACAATGTTTGTCTCGTGAGTGTATAGTATGTCGGATGCTTTCGTAATCCAAGTGTCTGCATCCAAAGAAAAATCGTGAGTTTTGTGGAGGGGAGGTTAGTTCGTATCATTGCTGGGCTTCCTTGACCCGTTCGGCTTTGATCTGGTGATACGGTGTGTATTATTGGAGTAGCGTTGTTGAACAAAGCAATTTCGATAACAAACATGCATGAGTTTGTAAAAAATATGACATAAGTATATATTTAAGAAATAGCTTTTAGATGAACCGACGATTGTGACGTAGTTCAGGACATTACAATTTCTCCTGCTACGAAATTTTGAGGTTCCTCCTCAAAATTTTGCCCTAGTCTACCGGGTTGATACTTCTGATGATTGCTTGCATAGATCGGCTAAAATTACTTTGGAATTTTGAGGGTCCTCCTCAAAATTCTGCCCTAGTTTCCCATTGCGGGGGAAATGAAAATTTTATTGAATTGTGACCGAACCCATAAGGCTGCCTATGTAACCCTTCTTAAACGGGAATCCGGTCAGACGTAGTTCAAATTACATCATATAGGAAAGCATAAGATTACATATAGTAGCGCTTGACTGCATCTGAATTGAACGGTTTTGGCCAAACTTCTCCGTCCATTTCTGCAAGTATAAGGGCTCCTCCTATCAGAACCCAGTGAACCATGTATGGACCTTGCCAGTTAGGAGAAAATTTCCCTTTGGTTTCATCTTGATGCGGGAAGATTTTCTTCAATACCAGCTACCCCGGTGTGAACTATCTCAGCTTGACTCTCTGACAAAGCTGGTCGTGACACACTGCATTCATTCTTTTTCCATCTATAAGAGCTAGTTGCTCGTAACGACTCTTCACCTATTCTGCGTCGTCGAGCTCAGCTTCTTGTATTATCCTCAAGGAAGGAATTTCTACTTCGGTGGGAATAACGACTTCTGTACCATAAACTAGCATATAGGGAGTTGCCCCAGTTGATGTGTGAACTGTGGTGCGATACCCCAATAGATCAAATGATAGCTTTTCGTGCCATTTTATGATTCTCTATCATTTTCTTCAATATCTTCTTGATATTTTTATGGCGGCTTCTATGGCTCCATTTATCTGAGGCTTGTTGGCTGTGAAATTCTTGCGTTTGATCTTGAAGGTTTCACACATGACTTTCATTAAGTCACTGTTGAGGTTGGATCCATTATCAGTAATGATTGACTCTGGAACATTGAATCGATAGACGACACGGTCGCGGACAAAATCTGCCACGACCTTCTTAGTCACTGTTTTGTAAGATGCTGCTTCGACCCATTTGGTGAAATAGTCTATTGCCACTAAGATGAACCTGTGCTCGTTGGAAGCGGCCGGCTCGATTGGACCAATAACATCCATCCCCAAGCGGCAAAAGGCCATGGTGAGCTTGTTGCATTAAGCTCATTTGGTGCTACCTTTATCATTTCTGCATGTATCTGGTAGCGGTGGCATTTCTAGACATACTGGATGCAGTCCGTTTCCATAGTCATCCAAAAGTAACCAGCCCGAAGTATCTTCTTGGCTAAGACAAACTCGTTCATATGTGGACCGCAGGTCCCAGCATGGATTTCTTCTAGCAGCTTGGCTGCTTCCTTTTCGTCGACACACCTTAGTAGCCCTCAATCAGGTACAGGATTCCTCCGTTGTGGTAGAAATTATTGGGCAGCCTCTGAAGTGTGCGCTTCTGGATAGGATTTGCAAGTTCTGGGTACTCTCCCTTCGCCAAATATTCATTGATATCATTGTACCAAGGTTTTCCGTCTGCTTCCTCTTCAATATGGGCATAGTAAGCTGGTTGATTATGAATTTTCACCGGTATGGGATCAATGAAATTCTTATCGGGATGTTGTATCATGGATGACAGGGTAACCAATGCATCGGTGAATTCATTCTAGATTCTGGGAACATCTTGGAATTTTGTCTTTGTGAACCTCTTTCTCAACTCCTGTACATGATGCAGATACGGGAGTATCTTGGAGTTCTTGGTCGCCCATTCTTCTCGTACCTGATGTATGAGTAGGTTTGAGTCTCCGATCACTAACAAATCTTGGATGTTCATGTCAATGGCCATCTTGAGCCCTAGGATGCAGGCTTTATACTCGGCCATATTGTTGGTGCACAGGAACATGAGTTTGGCAGACACCGGATAATGCTGACCGATTTGTGATACAAGGACTGCTCCTATGACAACTCCTTTAAAATTTGCTGCTCCATCAAAAAACATTCTCCAACCATCATAGGATTCTGCAATGTCCTATCCTATGAATAATACTTCTTCGTCAGGAAAATACATCTTCAGGGGTTTGTATTCTCTATCCATGGGGTTTTCAACAAGGTGATCTGCTAGTGCCTGTCCCTTGATTGCTTTTTGAGTCATGTAGACAATGTCAAATTCACTCAATAGGATTTGCCACTTGGCTAGCTTGCCAGTGGGCATGGGCTTCTGAAAGATGTACTTTAGAGGATCCATTCTTGATATGAGATATGTAGTATAGGCATAGAAGTAATGCCTCAGCTTCTGGGCTACCCAAGTCAAAGCACAACAAGTGCGCTCCAATAGGGAATACCGGGCCTCGTATGGATTGAATGGCCTGCTCTTTACTCCCTGTTTCATCAAGCTGCCCCAAGACACAACCAAAGGCACCATCTAATACTATGATGTAGAGTAGCAGAGGTCTACCTGGTTGAGGCAGGACTAAGACTGGTGGTATTGACAGTTATTCCTTGATTCTGTCGAAAGCTTTCTGGAATTCATCGGTCCACTTGGTGGCGGCATCCTTCTTCAACATCTTGAAGATTGGCTCACAGATAACTATAGATTGTGCTATGAACCGGCTGATGTAATTGAGTCTTCCCAAAAAACTCAATACGTCCTTCTTGTTATTTGGCGGTGGAAGTTCCTGAATAGTCTTGACCTTTGATGGATCCAGTTTTATTCCCCGGCGACTCACAATAAACCCAAGCAATTTTTCGGCAGGAACCCCAAATACACACACTTTGCGGGATTCAGCTTCAGGTTGTATCTTCGCAGTCTATTGAAGAATTTCCTCAGATCTCCTATGTGATTAATGGCTTTCTTTGACTTAATGATGACGTCGTTTACATACACCTCGATCTCCTTGTGTATAATATCATGAAAAATAGTAGTCATGGCCCTCATGTAGGTGGCCCCTGCATTCTTTAAACCAAACAGCATCATCTTGTAGCAGTACATTCCCCACGGCGTAATGAAGGTCATTTTATCAACATCCTCTTCATCCATCCAGATCTGATGATAACCTGCGAAACAATCCACAAATGATTGCAATTCATGCTTGGCACAATTGTCTATTAGGATGTGTATGTTTGGCAAAGGAAAGTCGTCTTTCAGACTGGTCCGATTGAGATCCCGGTAGTCAACATAGACTCTAACCTTCACATCCTTCTTTGGTACTGGCACAATGTTGGCTAACCATGTCGGGTATTCTACTACCCTGAGAACCTTAGCTTTGACCTGCTTGGTGACTTCTTCCTTGATTTTCAAACTCATATCAGGTTTGAACTTTCTGAGCTTCTACTTTACCGGCAGACAAGTCAGATCATTTGGCAGTTTGTGAGCCACAATAGATGTACTCAGACCAGTCATGTCATCGTACGACTAGGCGAATATGTCTTCATATTCTCTTAGAAATTCTGTGAATTCCTTCTTTTCTAATGACGATAAGTGAACGCTAATTCGTGTTTCTTTTACATTTTCTGCATCTCCCATGTTAACAATCTCAGTCTCGTCCAGGTTGGACTTCGGTCTGTTTTCAAAATTCTCAACTTCCTTGACAATCTCTTCCGGTATGTCATCTTCCTCTAAGTCTATGTCTGTTTGTTGCGTTGTCTCATTGCATGTCACAGTCATTGGTTTATCAAGACAAGTAATAGTAATGTTGTATAAGTAAAGTAATGAGAGAAAATAATAAGAGTATTGATTTATAAGGAAAATCGAAATGCTTTGATAAATTCCATAACTGTTTTGAACATTGAAGATCTTATTGGGAAATTTAAAATGCGAAAGGAAAGTCAACTAGTAAAAATAAAAGATAGTGCATGATGCTTGTTCAGCCTTGCTACCCCAAGACTCGCTGGGCTCAGGTGGTTCTGATGGTCCAATTGTTGAAATATGCCCCTCTGCTTAAGAAGATCATGCCAGAGTGCACGAACTAACCTTTGGGGAGTGGAATAAAACAAAAGTAAAAACAAAAAAGGTAACAAGTCAGTGATGATTATAAAAATGTTGTAATAATTTAAACATATTGTGCGGGAATGTAAAGCGTGTCCTAATTTGAGAAACTCTTTACGCCCGAGGTAGGCCCAGCGACAAGTTGATTTGGAGAACTTGGAATGCTAAATGCCTCATTTCATTGATAAAAAGTAGAAGAATCCCAAATCGACACTAAATAAACGGGAAGTAAAAGTTACTAATGGTCGTTGGCCTTATTACATTTTATAAAGCAAAATGAAAACTCCTATCTATTTGGTCCTAGAAGGACCTTCCTCAGGTTGAATGCTCTCGTTGATCAAATCCTCCAGTTCACATAGGTTCACCAATAATAATGCCTTCGCCAGGTGTTCTCCTTCGTTTCCCTCAGCGATCTGGCAGTCGGTGACTATCTTCCTCATTTTCCCTTCCAATTCCAGCAGACTGTATTCCAGATATTCCAACTTTTCGCTGGGTTTGGCAGCCCTATCTTTCCACTCATTGATTTGGTCATTTGATGGAAGAATCCTCCACCAGTCTATCTAGAGTGAGGCTGTGCTAACCATACCGAAGCTAGGGGACTCGTTCTTCATTTTCTACAGAACAAAAGGGTTAGACCCTACCCCCACCAAACTCGACTATTTAATATCAACAATTGGCATAAAAGCATTCAGTTCTCTAAATAAATGCACAGAACTTGATGATGTCCGTTTGGGTTTTAGGGAAACCTAGGGGACTTTTGGACAAGGCTATCTTAAAGAGTCATTATGTGGACGACATAACTGACTCGTCTAGGTTTGACCATGATGCATGAACTATTAAATAGAGTAAGGTTTCTATGGGGGTTTTAGACTGGTACCCTTGAGCGGAAACTCAAGGGAGAAAGGCGTGGAACCATCGACTATACCGTTGATCGACTAGTTTTACCACAAATATGCCTTTTACGGATTTAGAGGTGATAATATCGGAAGAGTGCAACCACTCATTATAAGCATTGCTATAGGATTTTGTTTGGCACGAGTGGAATATAATGTTGAGCATGATTATGCAATAGTTAAAGGCATGTATTCATGTATTTGCATGTTAAGAAAGCAGTAAATACAACATTTTCATAATGTAAAGTAGTAGTAAAGGAAAGAAGTAAAGAAAAAGAAAAAAAAGAGGAGACAAGTTAGTTTTGCAATCGAAAAAAAAATTGAATGCTTAAAAGAAATAAATAAATAATTGTGCGTGAAGAAGCATAAATTCACAATAAAGGTCTGAAATTGTAAAAGACTAAATATCTCCAGCAGAGTCGCCATGTTGTCGCGCCCCCTTTTTCTCACGAAATCGAGTTTATGACATTAGGGAGGAACACTCATTCCTTTTGGGAATTAAGTTTAATTTGAAGAGTCACCACCTAATTATTAGGGTGCATTAGGACACCAAGGAGGTTTGATTTGAATAAATAGAGATTGGGTAAGGGCTTGAAATTATTCTAAGGGGGAGGTGTTAGGCACCCCTCAGAATCCACTAGTATCGTTCCCGGCCAGACTATTATTGTGAATTTGAGTACAATTAGCATATAGACAAATAGGGCTCAAATAAGAGGGGATTTAATCATATAAAGGTTTACAAACAAATAAAGTTGGAAAGAACTAAAAGAAAGCAGATTTTTATTAAGGAAAGAGTTTGAAATTATTTAAAAGAGACAAGAAAGAAGGAAAAGGGGGGGCCTAGGTTTATTGACAATATGGATCACCCCACACAATGTCCGGTAATCACTCCTCATGAGGGGCTACGCGTAGCATTATCGTGTGGTCATCATATCCATATTTATCCTTCCCACCCCGATAAGGTATTAAAGCGTGTAATGGTATCGTTTACTTATTGCATGCTATTACCCGTCCCAATCCTATCAGTCCCGGAGGCATTTAGGACTACTAATCCTAATGGGGAGGGATATTAGGCTTATTTGTGGTTTTAAAGGTAAAAATTCTAAGGCGACATACAAAAACATATACAGCAAATTGAGGGAAAGCACATAACAAATAAAAAGGCTCGAATATACCTCCTTTTTATGAAGAGAACATATAATTTAGCATGACTTACACATAATAGTTAGGGTCTGATTAAGTACTAAGCATGCGAAAACTTAAAGGTTGAGGCAGACTGATTTACTACATAATTCAGATAAGAAGCCCAATTCAGGCTTGCCTGTTGGTTGTAGTTATTAACAGAACTGATTTAATTTAAACTTTACCCTAAGGCTTGCCTAAGCAGGTCAAGAATCCTATGGGCATGGTATCTACTGAATTCAGAACGCAATTGTGAGCACGTTATTTTTGCCTATATATGAGTTATTCCCATAAAATTCAAACAAAAGATTTTGCCTTATTTTTACAATTTTTATGAATTTTATGTTAATTGTTTGAATGTTATTTGTGCATGTTAAGTCATATGAAAATACAAAAAATAGGCATTTGCATTTAGGATTTAATTTTATTTTTAGTTTAATTAGGTTTTGTTTTAATTTTATCAAAATCAGAAAATACAAAGCAAAATACAAAATAATAAAATGAAATACAAAAATCTACACAAAAAAAGGAAAACAAATAAAGAGGAACAAACAAATAAAGAAGAGAAAAATTGTAACAATCCTGGGCTAAGGTACCCCAGGCCCAAATAGTTTCCCTCCGCCCAGGCCCAAAATATTATCGATCCAGTCCAGAGCCAAAAAACCCAAAATGACGCCGTATGCGTCAATTAAATCTCGACCGTTTAACCATCTTAATCCAACGGCCCATTTTTGAGATAGGGTCTGATGAAATAAAGTGTTACAAAAAATAATAACATTAACCCTAAAAGAAAAAAGAACCTAGACCCCTGTATTATCGTCTTTGTCAGCTCCGCCAACAACCTCCATCCCACCGCTCGCTGGAATTCGCCCACGGCGGCGGTGGGTCTCCGTTTTCGGCCAAACGAGCATCAGAACATTCACCATTTCCTCCTCTGTTCAAATATCCAAGCTATTCTCCCCAAATGCCACCGCAACTCCCCAAATCATCGAAACCCTAGCGCCGTCACCACCGCGTACGGCGGCGCTGGCCCCAAATCTCCAGTAAAACACACGATACAATATCTACTCCTCCCCCTGATCCCTATTCTATCAACAAACCCTCTCAAGTTGATTAGAATCTGTCCGAATCCAAGAAAGAAGGCAGACCTCCGTTGTCTCATAAAGACTCTATTCGCCTCGAATTTTTTCCAGTTAGTTATGCCATCTGCTTTTTCTTTTCATTCTCATCGCGCATGTATCAGTTATAATGATTTTCTTAATCTTTTCTTTCTCCATCTCTATATGTTTCTGTCAGGTTTATTCGAATTATCAGAACAATTATATAAGAATAAGATTAAGGCAATTTCATGTTAATAATAGACATTTTTTCATCATTGTGTTCATGGATGTCTACCTGTAATGAGTGATTCACAATATTGTTATTTTGAGGTCAAATGTGGGCTGCGATTAGTTATAGGTTAATTCGTTTCTTGTTATTGAATTAGGTTTTAATTCGATTCAATATTTTATCAGAAATTAGTTGGGTTGTGGTATTATAGTTATAGTATTGTTGATTGTCAGTTTTGTTTGGTAGATTGTTAATTTGATAAATTGATTGTTTAGTTTAATTGAATTTTCAGATCTAGAATGTGTTTGATTTGATTGATTTTGATAAACTTTTGACTGGTTTAATTAGGAATTGATTCTATTAAGTTCTATTGGTTAATAATTAGCACAATTTAACCTTAGCTGATTAGTATGTTAAGTTTGGATATAGCTGTTAAAAAATCAATTAGGGTTTAGAATAGGGTAGACTAATATTAGTAATTTTGAATGTGAAGGGAGGGCATTGTTGGAATGATAAATAGGCTGATAGTAATAATAGGGAACCTCAGGGGTAGTTTGGGTATAAGTAAATGGCAAAATCACTTAAATCAGTGAATATTAAAAGGAAGTAGGGGTACAACAGGAATTTTAAAGAAATAGAAGCTTCTAGATTGGGCTTTAATGTAAGTTTTAATAGAATAAGTGCAGTAACTTGTGCAACAAGTTAGAAATTAGAGGTTTAAAAAGAAATAAATAGGGACTAATGAGCAAAAAACTAAAATCTGAAATTCCCTCCCATTTAAGCCTATAAGTAGGCAGTAATTCTGCTGAATTCACAAGTGGAGAACCCTAGAATTCCCCTAAAAATACCTAGCAAAGTTCAGATCTGAATTTAAGATTTCAGATTACATTTTCTCTTTTTCTAGATTCAAATTCCTTACAAAAATCCAAACAAAATCAGTAAAAGACCAAAAGAAAAATACAAACAAGTACTGTTTTATTGAATGTCCTAGCTGATTTTCAATTCGAGTAATCAATTGTCAATTCCTGGTTTGAATCCTGGTGACTGAAAGTTTCATAATCACACTCTGGGTGATATTGAGTGCATTTGGTCGTGAATTAGTGGGATAAATTGAGGTTTTGGTCCAACTGGAGGTTTCATAAGATACTAGAGTGTTTGCTGGGTTCATTCTGGGTCATCTGGTGTTTAGTTGTTGCGTCTGTTTGGTTTTCAAAACAACTCCTCAACCTCTGGATTTTCCTGGATAGCCTGTGCTTATCTATTGATTGCACTGCTGTGTTGAGCTCTCACTCTCTTCCTCTTATTTTGCTGTTCAGGTACACATTTCGAGTCGACCTTGATGTATCATCACCTATTAGCCATATGAAATGAAAACTGAAGTTGAAACCTTTTTTAAAGTTGTTACTATGTTGAGTTTGAATGATTTGTTCTGCCTTGGTAATTGTATGTTGTAATTGTATCCAAACACATGACTTGACTGAAATTGGCAACGTAATAATGGATTGTTTAAACTTCTAGTTATTTTGTGTTAGTTTTAGCTTGGCAAGTGCTTCTGATTCTGTTAGCTTGTAGCTTTGGACGAGTATATTTTGCACTAACTCGTTGATACAAGTAGCCTGTTAATAAGTTCATTTTAATTGTCCTGTAACCAGTTGTGATCACAATGTGAATCCAGATTATTGATTTGTTCACTTTGGTATTAGTAAAGTACTCGAGTGATTCGTGTAAATTTCAGTTTGTTTCCAATTGGGATTTGGATAATAGTCGTTGCTAAGTGCTACGAATACAAAAGGATTG
>MU750739.1:238670-283697 GCA_026770625.1 Nicotiana glauca | reverse complement strand
AACTGGAATCTTTCGCTTATGATTTTGAGACTGTCTATGCCAACCTTTTCTTTCTTGCTTGACGCTTGTGTGCTTATATAAGAGGGTTTTTCTTTCAAAAGGGTTCTGCCAACTTGTAATCTTCTTTAATAAGGCTCGATCGATTGGTTATTGATTTTCCAATTGAACTTTCCCTCACCCTTTTGCTGACTAAGTTCATTCGAACAAAGCTTTTTACTAGCTGTTTGATTGACCTACTTGCCTTATTTCTCACAAATCATGTACCATTCTTGCCTTAAATAATCCCTATGTATTTACCTGTGTTATGGTACTTTGGAAAGGTTTTTTTAATTATTCATCTTTCCTTAATTGTCTCATGCCCGTTTGAAATCAAACCCCTTAACCTTAGGGAGACCTTCTGTGATTGATTGTAAACTATTTTCTTACCTTTTTTGCTTACTTGTTTTCTGCACTATAAAAACAAGACACTACACACAAGACACTACACAAAAAAAATACGGGAAAACCTCAAAAACACTTCAGACTTCAATTGAACACTATACAATTACAATACTTTCTCTACTACTACTTTCTCTACTTCTAATACTGAGCACTCTGCTCCTCTTCTCTTCTACTATCTGAAACATTCGCGAGTTCTCTTGAACTCTCAAGTATTTGCTGAAGAACCTGAGTTTGCTCTTGCTGATTTCTGGCAGTTACTTGCTTCTATTATTCTGCTGTTTTAAAGCTTGCAACTGGTACGTCCTTCTAATTAAATAATACCCTCCAAACTATGTGTTTACTTCTCCTCCTTTGTTATGCATTCTTCACTATGTGTTCATCCTAGTCTGTCATGCTCTCTTTCATCATGTTTCGGCATCTTTGGGTCTATTTGTGCTTTCTTGCTTTCCTCATATTTTCTGTAAATGCTTTCCTATGTGATTCCCTATCCCTTTGACCCCCTTCTTATGTGTGAGTGCAATTCTGAGTCATGTTGGCATTCTATTCTCATGACTTAGAATCAGGTTCTCTTGAACCTTTACTCAAATCAATTCCCATTCCCTTTACCCCTTATGTGTTGAGCCTTTACACAGGACTGGTGGTGCCCTAATCACCATCCAGACCCAGGTTTGACTTCTAAAGGTCTGCTCTTTCTTTTTTGGCCAAGTAGATGGTCAGGGGTGTGCCAGTCTCTGCCCATAGCTGGGTATGACCACCCTCTGCTACGGCTCCCTAATCCTTCTCTCACTTTGCACTTATTCCTAGTTCTAAGTTCTGCCCCCCCTTTGGTAAGCCATGCTTTGGGACCCTGGAGCTCCCTCTGAACTTGGATGCCTGAGGGCTAGCAATTCCATACTACACTATTCTTTTCTAATTGTCATCCAGAGTGTAAGCATTGCCTAGAGTCCTTGAGGCTCCTTGGAACTTTGAAACACTTTGGGTGAGAGAAGGCCTTGGAAATCTGGAATTCGGATTTGGTGAAACATATGTCATTGGATATTAAGATTGAATTAGGCTGCTCGGATGTAGCTGTAGGCTGTGATATATTTTTAATCGTTTTCTTTCTTCTGGTTCTGTAATATTTTTTGTATAAAAGAACTCGAGGGATATAGTAAAAAGGGTGTGGGAGGGGTTTACTTTTTGCATCAATAAAAGGGTAAATATCATGCCTATAAGTTTAATGTTGTAATTCAGCCACTTAGATACCATGCCTATAGGTTTAATGTTGTAATTCAGTCACTTAGATACCATGCCTATATGTTAATGTTTTTAATCACTTAGATACCATGCCTATAGTGTTAATGTTTTTAATCACTTAGATACAATGCCTATAGTTTAATGTTTAGATCAGTCGCTTAGATACCATGTCTATAGGACCAGCGTTTAATCATCTTGTACATCATTAGAAATCCTGCCTATAGGACTTAATATTTATTGTAAATCAGTTGCATATAGAAACTATGTCTATAGGAAGTGCATATGCATTAGGCAAATTATAGGGTAGTCAAACAATCACTCTTTCACCAGTTAATAACAATGCTTAAAATCAGCTATAGATATCATGCCTATAGGGGTTCGTCTCAAACTCACTTGATTCAGTTTTAAGCAACATCAACCTGTCAATTGGCCTTTAACGTAGTGTTTTTAATAAAACTCTTATAAACCTGTAATGCTTTTAAAATTTTATAAATCTGCAATGCTCTTAAACTTTTCAAACTTGCGTCTTTCTTCTGAAACAATTCCTTTAGGTCTTCTGCCTAAATTCTATTCATCTCTTGAATCTATCTTTCAAAACAGTCTTCTAACTCACTCTTTCTTTTAAGGTATTTTCACTTTCAAAACTCCTCTTCACAAGTCTACTAT
Organism: Nicotiana glauca; assembly: GCA_026770625.1. Taxonomy (NCBI): domain Eukaryota; kingdom Viridiplantae; phylum Streptophyta; class Magnoliopsida; order Solanales; family Solanaceae; genus Nicotiana; species Nicotiana glauca. The sequence continues at coordinate 281,354 of MU750739.1, read as the reverse complement.
ATTTTCACTCAAACAAATATGCTGATTTCAAAGTCATTTTTGAACTTATGCAACTTTCAACTTTCTGTTTTAACTCTTCTGCATTAGGCTCTTGTTTGAAATCAGTATTTTCTGAATAACTTGTTTAAAATACTTCAATCTCTGACAATTGGATCCGAGTTGCCTAATGCAGACTTTTTATCTGATTCTATGTGTTAAACTAGTTCGTTAGCCGCTTAAGTTTTAATTTAAAGACCAAACTAGTATGTGAAAGGCATGCTAAACTATATGCTATATGACTTACGGGGTTTTATGTGAGCCTTGCATGTTTGTTTGTCAATCCCCTTACTTGCTATTTATTTTGGTTGTCGAAATTTGTATTTTGTCCTTTAAACCCCATATATGCCTTACCCCTTTTCTTCCCTTTTAAGATTAGAAGTCCTAATACCCCGGGACTGATAGGTTGGGACGGGTACTAGCATGCAATAAGTAAACGAGAGTAATCGCGTTTGATACCTTAACGGGGTGGGAAGGGTAGAATATGGATATGATGACCGGTGCGCTAATAACTCGTATGAGAATGATTGTTGGGTATTGCACCGATGTGATCCATATCATATTTAAACCTAGGACCCCTTTTCTTTATTTATATGATGTGATGTTTTCTTAAAAATTAATGTTTTCTTCAATTAATCTTTTTCTTTCCAAAACCACTTATATCTTTTTTTCTCTCTTTTCTTTCAAAACTTTCAACTTATTTGTATTCCCTATGTGCAAACATTGTTTGTTTACTTCTACACTTCTTAAAGTCACAATTAAGCATGGCCGGGAACCACACTAGTGGATCTTGAGGGGTGCCTAACACCTTCCCCTCGAGATAATCTTAAGCCCTTACCCGAACTCTGGTTTTTCTTTCAAAAAATCTTTTCTTTTTCTTTAAAGTGTCCTAATGCACTATAATCGTTAGGTGGCGACTCTTCAAATTCCATAACCTGATTCCTCAAAATGGAATGAGAGTTATTTTGTCCATAATGTCGTAAACCCGATTTTGCCTTAGAAAAAGGGGGCATCGGCAATACTCGGATCTTCCCGTCTTTATTTGGAACTGGCACAATATTAGCTAACTATGTTGGGTACTCAACCACCCTGAGAACCTTGGATTTGATCTACTTGGTAACTTTCTCCTTGATCTTCTAACGCATGTTTGGTTTGAATTTTCTGAGTTTCTGCTTGACTGGAGGGCACATGGGGTTGGTAGGAAACTTGTGATCTACTATGGATATGCTTAAACCAGTCATATCGTCATACGACTATGAAAAGATATCCTCATATTCTTTTAGGAAACGGATGTACTCCTCTTTCTCTGCTTGTGATAAATAAATGCCGATGCGAGTCTCATTGATGGTCCCGGCATCTCCCAAATTTACTGCTTCTATTTCGTCAGGGTTGGATTGAGGCATGTTCTCAAAATTCTCAACTTCCCTGACAATTTCCTCGAGTATCTCATCTTCTTCCTCTGAGTCACTATTCTCATATTGCATTGCCTCATTACATGTCACAGTCACGGGTTCATCAGGAAAAGCAATAATAACATTGTAGAGGGGAAAAGTATAAAAATAGTAATGAATATTGATAAAGGATAGATATATTTGATTAAAACTGAGAAAATTGTTCAAACAAAGCTTGGCTCGGTGGATCGAGCATTTATTTAAAATAGAGAAATCTTAAACAAAATTGCTGGAAAATTTAAATGCCTAGAATATCTATAAATTCTGCCAAGCTACCTAGGGACTCGACAGGCTTGGGATGGTGTAGCTGTCCAGTTCCTGAGAATGGCTCCCTCTGCAACGGTCTGAATGGAAAGGCCTTCTTCCTCCTCCCTCTCAATTATGGAGCTGCAGTCCATATCCTCATCTTCCAAGACTAGTTTCCTTCAGCCCAGCTAGTGCTTCTTTTTTAGTAGTTCCCTATTTTGTGTCCGCCTGATGGAAAGCCTGTTCCAAATAGGGTATCTGTTGCTCAAGGGGGTAATACAGTTCATGCCATGGAGGCGACCATTCCATGTACTCCTGCCATGTATACTGGTATCCGAGCCCAAAGGTGGAACCATGATTTTTCAGTCGTATTGGCTTGGTGATACCCTGGAGGTTCTTTCCCAACCCTTTGCTGGGTTCATAGCCGGACCATACTAGTATGCTCTCTATTTTGTGGCTCCACCACTTATCCTTCTTGGTGGCATTTACTCGTTCGATGTGATGATAGGTTTTCCCTCCTAGTCTTCTTCTATGTCCAATGGCCGAAATGGTTAGACAGTTGTAGATGGTATTACTCCAGTCTCTATGAATGATTACTTCCTAGCGGTTCCATTCAAATTTCACGACTTGGTGTAGCATGGATGGTATGGCTCCAGCAGCATGGATCATGGGCTGCCCAACAAAAGATTATATAAGGCTGGTATGTCAAGCACTTGGAATTCAGTGTCGAACCAAGTTGGCCCCATCTGCAAGCAAAGGTTGATCTCCCCGATCGTGGCCCTCTAGGACCCATCGAAAGCTTTCATATTCATGCTTTCGGTTCGTATTTGATGGAAACCTTTGTCCAACCTTTTCAGGGTATCCAATGGACAAATATTCAGGCTAGAACCTCCACCAACTAGGACCCTGGCAATGAACTTATCTTCGAATTGTACCGTAATGTGCAATGCTCGATTGTGAAAGCTTATCTTCGTGAAAGATAATCTTATGGTTCTCCAGCACTTGACCAACCATGTTGGCCATTTCTCCACCGATGATATTATTGGGTATATAAGCCTCGCTCAGTACTTTCATCAAGGCATTTTTGTGTGCCTTTGAATTCTGTAATAATGACAGGATAGATATCTTACCAGGGACTTTATTCAAGTGATCAAAAATAGAATACTCTTTCGCCTGTACTTTCCTCCATAGGTCATCCGGCCCAATCTCAATGATGGGTTTCCTAGCAATGCTACCCTTACTTAAACCTCCCAGGTGTTCATGTGTATAGACTCTTCCAGTTCTAGTCATACCTTGTGTGGCATCAGATTTCTCTACCTTAGTCTTCCCTTTTCGCCAAGCCTCGATGACATAATCCCAAAGTATGGCCTTTGAGTTAAATGGGTGTGTGTTTGACACCGTCACAATAAAGGATGTGACCACTTCTACTTCAAAGGGAGTGGAGGTGGCTGCGAGCAGAACTATTTCCACTTCGAATGGAACTGATGCAGTTACCTCAACATCAGTAGGTGCCTGAGTCTGAACCACGATGGGAGTAAGTTTAACTGCAACCCTAGAGTCATCGCCTTTTCGGATAAGCCCGATTGATCCCTCAAGGCCCCATTCCTTATTTGTTTCTATGACATGTACACAGTTACCTCTGTGATCAGGGAGGGGATTGTTGCGTACATTAGGTGTGGCTTCCTTTACTTGTATGACCTTGTTGTCAATGAGTGTCTGGATCTTATCCTTCAAGGTTCGACATTCCGCAGTGGTGTGTCCTTTCATACCGAAGTGGTATGCACAGGTTTTGTTTGGATTGACCCATTGGGATGGATTTTCTAGTGCCACAGCGAGAACAGGAGTGACGTAACTGCAACCTTCAACCTTTCATACAATTGGTTGATAGGCTCAGTAATGCAGTGTACTGTTTGGGTGTCTTGTAGTCGAAGTTGAGTCTTGGTCTTGGGTAATTTTGGCGAGTTGGTGGTAATTGGAAGCAGGATAGTTGGGAATTATAAGTGTGATGGACGGCGGCTGGTTGGGAATATCAGGGAGACGAATGTTGGTATGTGGGTGGTGATGCTTGATACGTAGATAGGGGTGTCTGGTATGTGGGTGGAGGTGCTTGATATGTGAGTGGAGTTTTTGGGCCCTGGGCCACCACTACTACCCCAACATCTCTCTTCTTTGATATGCCACCCAATTGGAGTGCCTTATTCATTGCTTGTAGCGCCTCAAAATTTGTTAAAATCCCGTTCTTGATTCCTTCCTCGATCCTTTCCTCGAGCTTGATGATATCAGAGAATTTGTGATTCTCGATGACCATCAGCCTTTCATAATATTGTGGATCTTGTGCTCTGACAAAAAATTTGTTCATCTGTTCTTCGTCCAAAGAGGGTCTGACCTTGGCGGCTTCCAACCTCTAACGAGTAGCATATTCGCAGAAGGTCTCAGTAGGCTTCTTCTTGAGATTCTGAATGTAGAAACCATCAGGTGCATTTTCTATGTTGAACCTGAATCGGTACATGAAATTTGACGCCATGCTCACCCAACTTGACCATTTCTTGGGGTTCTGGCTAATATACTAAAATGATGTGTCCCCAGTAAGACTCCTCATAAAGAGCCTCATTCGAATCTTTTCATCTTTTCCAACACCCACAAGCTTGTCATAGTAGGTTCTTAGGTGAACCTTGGGATTACCCGTACCATCAAACATTTCGAACTTGGGAGGTTTGTACCCCTCTGGCAGTTCCACATCGGTCTGTATACATTGATCTTCATAATTCAAACCTTCTATTCCCCTATCACCTTCAATACCTTGAACTCGTCTTGTTAACTTCTTGAGTTTTTCGGCCATGTTCTTAATGAGCAGGTTCTTTTTAGAGGGTTCCGATGCATAGGAGATTGGCTGAGTAGAATGCGGTATAGTTTCTACATATATGGGGTTGCTCTGATGGGTGCTAGGAACTTGGGTATAGTGATGGTCATTGGTGGAGTTTTGTGGATCTGGGATGAGTGGTGGTGTATTTTGGGGAGTGTGGTAAGTGGTGGTTGGTGGGTACGGGATTAGTTGATGTTGTTGTGTAGAGTTGGTATCGACAATGGATTGATATTTTATGGTGGAGTTACGTATTGATTAGGTATGGTAGGATTTTGTGGTTGTTTGTTTTTTGTGTTTTGAGGAGGTGTTGGGTTCTTTGTGTTATTTTGGTGGATGTCAAGGACATGAGGGTGATGACAAGTTTTCCAAATTGCGGACCTGCTCAAGTTTTCCTTGTAGTTCCAGTATCTTCTGTTCAAGTCTTAAAACCAGATCATTCGGGGCCAGGGTACTACGTCCTTCGGAGGTCTCTAAGTTCTCTATGTTTTCCTTTCGAATTCCACTTAAGTCGTCCATCTTTGCTTTCCCTCTATTTTTTGTGTTTCTTGGAAGAGGAGGAGGTGGAGGGCCTCTAGATCTGGTATGATATGCTGATGAGGCCAGTATGGATGAACCAACCTATGGGGATGGGAATGATAATAATAAAAATAAACAAAACAAAAATATAACAAGTTAGTAGGTATTCTAAAATGTTTGCAGTATTTAAACACTTATTGCGAAATATAAACTCGTATCCTAATTTGGGAGCCTCATTGCACACGAGGTAGGACTAGCGATAAATAAATTTGGAGAACTTAAAATGCCAATAAATGCCTCATTTCATAATATAAAAGTAGACGAATGCAAAACTACACTAACATAATAGCAAAATAATTCGCTACTGGCACTTGGCCTTATTACATTTTAAGGAAAGCAAATAAATCCTAGTCTATTTAGTCCCAGAAGGACCTTCCCCAGATTCGATCTTCCGGAATCCGTCATATAGATCTCCCAGCAGCAAGTAGGCTCAGTCTAAGTAGCAAGTAGGCTCGGGCCAGGTGTTCTCCCTTAGCTCCCTCAGCATTCTGGCAGTTTTCAATCCTCTTTATGACATTGCCTTCTAGCTCCACGATTCCTCGCTCCAAGTATTCCAATTTCCTATTGGACGTGACCGCCATTTCTTTTCATTCCTCAATCAACCTTGTGTTCTCCTTATGTATTTCCCGATGCTCATTTTTAAAGTCGTGGACCCTTTTGCACAACTTGTTGTACTTGACTTGGGTTTCAGCTTCCTCATCTATAATTTTGTTTCCTCGACCGGTTGCTGGTGTCACTATTCTTTTTAGATTGTCCCCTAGCCAGGCTGGGTACAGAGGCTTGCACCCTGCATGATATCTGTCCGGCTCGATAGTATTCTTTTCCACAATGATTTAGTGCCACATATGTTGAGCCTGGCACTTGTAAGGGACATTGTCATCTTGAAAGTCTGCTTTGAAGTGACTCATTTGGATGACCCTTGGTATAACCTACTTGCCTCATAACTCGCATAGGGACATATGGATATATGTCTCTCAACCCGATCAACACCAAATGTGGAGCATCCCCGGACCTGATAATAAAATTGTTTGTTGGAAACCACTCAACCATCCGTTGTACTTGTCCCTCGGTCAGATTGTCGAAGTATTCTACCCATTCACTAGCACTTTCCAGCAGAGCAAATCTATCCGGAATGTAAGTCATCTACTTATGGTGATGGAAAGAAATATGGTCGTTCCAAGCCCTTCGCAGAAATTCTTGGCGATAACAACCCCTTTAGAGATGCTCCAACAACCATAACTGCAGTAATAAGTTGTAGCCCTAGAAATGCTTGACCCCACTTTGACAGCGTTCCAGGGCCCTGTAGATATCAACTATGATCATGGGGACTATTGTATAGGTCTATCCATTAATCTTTTCCATCAGAGTTCAGGCGACCGTGGACAACCTAGTGTAGATTCTTCCCTTTTTCCATCGGGAACACTATTATCCCCAAAAAGCACATAATGAACACGAACACTCTGCGGTGGATGTGACCTAGTGATGTGAGGATAATCTCATCGTAGTAAGTGAAAAAAGACTTACTATGGCCATACCTCTCGTAGAGATATTCAAAAAGATATGTAGGAGTCCTTCAGGCACACTAGGTCGACATTCTTTTTCAGCCTCATCATCTTCAAAAATCCCCTGCCCGTATGGTTTTCTGGCACAAAAAGCCAGGACTATCCCAAGTTAATCCTGCAAGCCCTCCTATTTCCTCTTGAAGTGGTGTCATTTATATATCACCGAAACGGAACACCGCTCTTTCACTATCCCAAAATAGAGTAGCAGCCTCGATCAATTTGTTGTTTGGTTCAATATCTAGCAAGGACGCCAAGTTGCTCAGGTACTTTTTCACATGCTTCTTGTCACTTTAGGAGAGGTCTTCCCACCAATCTAGCAACAATGGGGGGATATTTCTAACCATACCGAATTTGGGTACCTCATGCTTCATTTTCTGCAAAACAAATGGTTAGGCCTTACTCCCACCGGACTCGACTATTTATACATTTATGATTAGCTTATCAGTATTTAGTTCTCCAAATTAATGCATAGAACATGGTTACGTCCGTTGGGATTATAGAAAAATTGATGGACTTTGGATAAGGCTTAACTTAGAGCATGATGCATGCACAATTTGAACAGAGTAAGGTTTCTATGGGGTTTTAGACTGGTACCCTTAAGAGGACAACTTGAGGGGGAAAGCGCGGAATCGTCGACTGCACCGCTGATCGACTGATTTTACCACAAATAAGCCTTTCCGAATTTAAGGGTATTAAATAGAAAGAGTACAACCACACATTAAAGCGTTGCTATAGGATTTGATACGTACAAGTGGAATATGATGTGAATCATGGTTTATGCAACAATTAATAACATGTAGGCAACTATTTTCTCATAGGAAGAAATAAATATAGTATTTAAGTAATTGAAAAGACGGTTACAAAGTAAGAAAAATAATGAGTGATGTTCAAAACGTCAATACCACACAAGAGGGGGGTGACTTGTGTGGTACCTAATTTTTGCACTAGAAGAACCTGGTTCTTCTAGATGTACTTACTAAGACTGTTTGCAGAATTAAGAGTGCATAAAATAAAGAACACAAAGATTTTTACGTGAAAAACACCTGGCTCAAAAGGTGAAAAAACCACGACCTTTTACTCACTAGGATTTTCCCAAACTTCCACTAAAATCACTAAGCCAAAACTCTTTGTAAACCTAAGGATTAAACTCTAATCCCAATGTAGAACACATCGTCAACTTTTGCGACACCTTCAAGTTAACTCTAACTTGAATACTCAAAGTACCTAATACAATTGCTTCTATGAAAGCTGAAAGGTACAATATGAAAAACGCCTACTACAATTGAACTAGAATAAAGAAAGACACAATGGAATTGGTTCTTCACTCTTGGTTCATGTAGCTTCAGATTTGCACACTTGAATCACACACAAATTGCTTGCAAAATAGCCTAGCTCTTTTGCTCTCCATTTAGTTTAACTTCTGCGTATGTGCAATCACCTGTAAAAGAGAACAATCATTATTATTTATAGAGTTAGTAATCAGAGTTTGATTAAAACTCGAATTGCTGATCCTTCATCAAATTCGAGTCCTAGAATAATTCAAACACTAATCCTTATCCTTGATCCGGATGTAGTTCTCTTCATATAAGGAGACTTCAACTCCTTATCCTATGCAACCTTTTCGATCAACTCAGAAGATATTGTTGCTGATCCTTGAGACTTATCTTATTTACAAGTATGTCACATGTGTGAGCATATCAACAATGTGTCTCATATGATGGACCTGGTTCATGACTAAGTTCATTTTGTCAATCATCAAAACTTCATCTAAACTTGGGCTAACAAGGAGACAAGTCAGTTTTCAAGGTAATAAAGGAATTATAAATGTTTAAAATAAACAGTTAAAATTCAAATAAGGGAGAACGGTATGGGATAAAGCATGTTTGGACTAATTTGTAAAGGAAAGTTTGTTATGGTAAGAGCCTAAAGATATCCCCAACAGAGTCGCCATGCTGTCGCGCCCCCCTCCCCCCTCTTTTCTCCCTTCTCGCGGAGAGAGGTTTGGGTTTTGACATTCCATGGAGTGCAATAACTCATTTCCTTTTGGGAATTGGGTATTTAAAGAGTCGCCACCTAATGAATTAAGGCGCGTTAGGGTACCTAGAGTAATTAACTCTTGGATTGGTTTGCATTACCGGAGATTAGGGTAAGGGCTCGAGATAATCTCGAGGGGAAGGTGTTAGGCACCCTTTTTGGTCCAGAACTATGGGTCCCGACCAAACTTATATTTTACAAATTAGTCAATAAAAATAGTTGAATCAAATAAGTACAACACGTTTGAACAAGTCGAGTACTGAAACAAAAAGGTTAAACAAATTAAAGAAAAGTTTTAAACAAGGAGGGAGTTTGGGGTTAGGAGAGGTCCTATCCAATAGGATCATCCCATACAATGTTCGATAAGCACTCCTTAATGAGGGGCTACACATGACAATAATGCGAGTCATCATATCCCATGTCTACCCTTCCCATCCCCTTATTGGTCATGCAAAGTGAGTGTTGATAACTGATTCCTAATGTGTGCTGCTACCCGTCCTTCTTAATAGTCCTAGAGGAAGTTAGGACCTCCACCTATAGGTAGTTCAAGACTACCCCTAAGGTTTTAAAGGCAAAAATCTAAGGCAACAGTTAAAGAAAAGAATTTTGGACTTTCACATAAATGGAGCAATTAAAGGTTCATCGTTTCCTCCGCAAACAAGCATACATGCAGCATGACTCAACCACAAGTAAGGTCTTTAGTAATGAGAGTCCTAAAGCAGGATTTCTAAGTGATTATGCAGAAATAAGCCATTTTCAAATATAGATGTCACAACCTATTAGTCTCCTAGGATCTCTTTTCAAAAGCTCTTTAGAATTCAGAAACGTTGAGTGATAGAAACAGCTTCAGAGAAATGCAAGTTTTGAAAATGTCCTAAGGTTTGCCTATATGCAGAACTGATATTTATGTTAGTGCGGAAACAAACAAGTTTTGAAATAGACCCTTTTAACACCTATAGGCAGTATATCTATTGAGATTAAAGCATTGTTGAAAGAACCATTTTTAGGAAATATCGTTGCTTAATAAGGCCAGTTTTGAGAAGTAAACTTAGGCGAGATAAAATTGATCTATTGGGCTAATTAGAATTACCAAATAGGATTGCGAGGCGTATTACTGTTTGTAGTCGATTTGCAGTAACATATGAGAGACTCACTAAATTAGAATTATATCCTATAGGTAGGATCTATACTTGAGTCAATTTAAAACATGATGGCAAGAAACATGGTATCTAACATGACAAATGCAGGATTTAGGAGCGTGGTTTGGTACCTGATGCAAGTGACATTAAAAGGGAAGTCCTTATAGGCATGATTTCTATTATGAAATTAAACGTGGAATCCTATAGGCATGATTCTACTATGAAAAAAAAAAATCAGATTCAATAGGAATAGAAACCCTATAGGCATGTTTTCTATCGAGTGAGGCAAGCAGATTTGAAAATAAATCCTAAGAGCAGGATTTCTACCCAAGTTACAAAGTATACATCTACTCGCCCTTTTTTACTAAATACCACAAATATCTATTTACAAATTATAACAGGCCAACAAATGAATGACATAAATGAAATAAAAAAACTAAGAAGCGATTCTATAGAGAGCCTACAATCAGGCCCAAGTTACCCAAAGCCTCCAATGGTCTCACAAGCCTCATTTCCATACACAAGTCAGAGTCGAGGTGTATCAAAGTTCCCTAAGGGTGTCAAGGATCTCGAGCAATGCTTACACCTAGACTTAATAGCCAAGCATTGAACCGGTGCAGTGTGGAAAGCCAGCCTCAGTATGCTAGAGTTCTAAGGGCTCTCAAGGGGATCCCAAGGCAGTACACATACTAGAGGGGGCAGAACTTATTAACTAGAAGTAGAGTGAAGTGCAAGATACATATTTGAAAGAAATTTATTAAAGACTAGACTGAAAGGTCTGTTTTGAAAGCAATTGGTAACAGAGATTGTTGAAAAGAAGTTGGATTAGTAAACAGAGTTCAAAACCTTCAGGGTAAGATCACACACAGCAAGTGAATAAATTCAGTAACCACAGAGGGATTAAGGGCTTTGGGGGATATACAGACATAGACTGCAGACACATAACCCTAACAGGAGTATTAGGACTGGTATGGACATGCTCAGAGATAGTTTGACACTGGCATAATCACAAACCAGTCATTAACATATAGAGGGGAGTAGGGATTTGGGATTCACAAAGTGTTAAGTACACAGTGGGTAAAAGAATACAATTGTCCAGGCATGCTTGAACCATATAAGGGAATACATAAATTTGAAGGGAGGGGAGTCATACTAGCATGCTTAGCTACAAACTTCACAACAAAGCCACAAGTAAAAGCAGGCTAGAAATAAAATAAACTGAAACAAGAAGAGAAACATGTTGTTGTTGAGACTTTAAATTAAACTAGGACATACGAGTGAGGACACAAATAAGCAGAATGAAAGAACTAAAGAATATAGATGATTAGCCTTGGCTTGCAGCTGGCCAATAGTTGTAGAATAACAGAGATATTAAGGTAAAAAATCATAGTAATATACTAATTTAAGAACTCAAAATCAATCACTTCAGAAATTAAGGAAGTACTTCCTTGAGTTAAGGGGGATCAGGGCTAAACGCGAAGATTCAATACCATATAAGGGAAAAGAAGAGTCAGTGCATGATAAAATAGGTGAAAGAGCTAGAGTTCATTAGGTATAAAGTAATCAATTAGGACCAAATTCAGAAAGACCCAATTAAGGAAAGGTTAACTAAAATAAAGTGAAAGTACAAGAGGGGGGTGAATTGTAAATTATTTAAAATAAATCGCTTATAAGTTGACTTATAACTAGAGTAGTTGACTGGATATGATAATTAAGCAGGTATGATATCTTAAATTAAAACGTAGAAAGTAATTTGCAGGAATTAAAGACACCAGGATTTTATACTTGTTCGGATTCAATGTGAATCCTAATCCAGTCCCCTTGGGTTGCAAGGGAGTTCTCTTCCAGTAAATGAGTTTCTTTCGAGTACAAATGTGATGAATATCACTAGTTTGATACAATGCCTCACCAGTTGTGTAACTTTTTCTATCCCTGACTTGTTACACAGCAGATTTAAATAAGCTACTATACTTGTTTGCAGTAGAATAAGGAGAGTATTTTGGTTCGATCAAAGTATATTTGGACTAGGGTTTACAAGGGAGTATTTATACTATAATGGACGGTAGAGGCTTGTCAACCCAAGGGTTTTGATCCTTGGAAAGAATTGATTCTTTTGAAGAATAAGGAGTGAGCCGTTGGCTCCACTTGATCTTCTTTACTTTGGCAGAGGATTGCAATGCGAGATATTCCTTGATTGTTGGATATTCCAAAAATGATCGCTTCCCAGATCTTCTTCCATGATTTATTCTTCCGTGATTCTGCCTTGATTATTCTAGCTCCGCTAATCCCTGATCTTCTGCCTTGATTATTCTATTTTCGTTAATCAAGGTGCTGCTGATTTGAGGAAGATTTGATTTCCCAGATTTACGAAGATTAATCCTGATTTGCTGATGAATATTTATTTCTTTCCTTGCAAATCCTTGCAAGTGAATTCTTCCCTTGTTATGAACTATCTCGGCAGTTCTTCTTTACTTCTGTGAGTTCCTGCACATGTATATTAATTGCATTATTAAAACATGATCTAACAATCTCCCCCTCTTTGATGATGGCAAAACAATATACTGTGTAAAGAAGTAAACATCAGTCGACTTCCCTGTATTTTATTGGTCGACTTCACTCCCCCTCAATGTATGCAGTCAACTTGGCTTATCCATGAATCTCCCCCTCAATAGGTGCAATCGACTTGTACCTGTATAGTACCCGTTCACATAATACCATAACACATAGCAAACACATAATATTTTCTCCCCCTTTTTGACATTAGCAAAGAGGGATTTAGAGGCATAGCTAGCAAAATAATATTATCCGGCGGCTGATTAGACAGCACACAACACCAAAAAAATTATCTAGGGGCACAGCCGACAAAACCACCAGAACAAGTTGCAATGACACACATTGTTTTTTAAAAACATCCACACTAGCGGCGCAAGAAACAGTAAGAGTGTTACAGATGGCCTCCTCCATTTTTTCGAAGCTTGTATTTGCAGAGATGCTAATACCATCCAACCTGTCGTGAACCTCCTTGAAAGCTTTGACAGCATTTTCCCTGACTCTGAGAACAACAACTCTGATTTTGGACACGTCAGAACCTGTTTCCTTTGAGATAGAATGAATGTCACCCACGGTGGACTGAGTAGCTAAAAGAAGATTCTAGATGTTAGAGAGTTTGGAGTCAATGGAACTGAGTTTTTCACTCAGCTCAGAACTGGCAAGAGCAGGAGGAGGAACAACTGAGAGAGTTTTGGCTTTTATAGGAGTCTGTTTGGCCTCACTCCCACTTTTCTAAACCCATGAGCCCTTAATACTCACATACCTAATACTAGCAAATGCTCTAGAATTGTAACATTTTGAGACAGAGATGAAAGGATAATCAGGCAATGAGATTTGATGGGCTTCCAGAATATGGGTGATTGCCATACCATAGGGTAAACTAGTGGGATCTTCGGCACTCTCTATCATGAAATTTATGACCCAGGAGGAAGGTTTCAGTTTGAGTTTGAGTTTGAGTTTGGTAATGAGACAGTAGACAAAAAATGTATCCCTTTGAGAGAAAGTTAGAATGAGCCAGTGCGGGGAAGCAAGGAGGTTGCCACAATATGAGCCAGAACTCGGGTCTCAAAACTCACATCACTAGGACCCAATTGATTGGGAAGGGTTTCATAGGGATTTTCAACAATGCATTGTTTGGCTTGGTCAAAAGAAATTTCAAAGTTCTCAGGCCATACATTTTTAAATAGAGTGGGGAAACCAGAGCAATGACATTGGAAAAGCGAATCAAACAGGGCACAATCAAGAACAATGCGTTAATCTAGTACTAGAGATTCTAGCCTATTTGATTTATTTGAGCGGAGATTGGCATAAAACATATGGACTAAGGGATCATAAACTTTAGGCAGAGGAATAGAGAGAAATTTTTCCCACCCCTGATAGACAAAAAGATCTTTTACCTTACAGTTGAGAGCTTCAATATCATCAAGATCCACGGCTCTTCCATGGGCGATAGGCTTATCCTTGAGAGAAATAAAAAGATCCCTATTTGGGGTATCCCAAAAATTTTGGTCAAAATCAAGTGAGACTGAGAAATCAACTTTTGATTTCTTTGGAGTGGATTAGATGGGAGGATCTTCCATGGGTCGTTTCCCTATGGCTTTTTCTCCTAGAAGTTGAAAGGGTTAGAGAAATCACCTTGGGATTAGGCGTAGCCTTCAGAGTGATCAGACCTAGGTCTACTTGCTCAGGAGGAGCGGAAGGGGGTTTCGCCTTAGAGTGGGTGCTTTTTCGAGTAGAAGCAGAGGGAGTCTTGGAATGTTTCGCCATTGAAGAAGCGGTTTTGCAGAAGGTTTTGGAGAGAAGATTTTTGTCAGGGTGACTGAAAGGGTTCTCTAACTTAAGAAGGAAATATTTGACTGTTTAGAGTAGAAAAGGAAAAGGTGTCAGTTGAGAAGATGTGATGATTGGCTTTCCATCTTCATACTGCAAACTGATGTGAAAAGAGTGGGAAAGAAACGGGGGTGCATTTAATGCATGGGAAAGGACAATTATAACACCTTTCATAAAATAAAAAAATAACATAGGTCCTAAGAGTTTTTTTACCAGTAAATAATACCATATAATTTTCTCAAAGTACAAAATCTTTCTTCTAGCAAGGGCTTAGTGAAAATATCGGCTAATTGGGCAGCGATACCAACAAAAGCTATTTCTATATCACCTTTAAGAACATGATCTCTAATAAAATGATGCTTAATATCTATATGCTTAGCTCTAGAGTGATGCACAGGATTTTTTTGAAAGACAAATAGCACTAGAATTATCACAAAAAATTTGTATAGGTTTAAGCGTAAGTTCATAGTCACCCAGTTGATGAGACATCCACAGAAGTTGCGCACAACATTGTCCAATTGCAATGTATTCAGCTTCTGTAGTGGATAAGGTGACTGATGCTTGCTTTTTGCTATTCCAGGATATTAATGCCTTTCCTAGTAATTGACAAGTGCCACTTGTGCTTTTTCTATCTTCCTTGTCACCTGCAAGATCAGCATCTGAAAAACCTTCTAATTTAAACGAGTTAGATTGAGGATACCATAATCCATGAGATACTGTGCCAATGAGATATCGAATGATTCTTTTTACAGTAGTCATATGTGACTCCTTGGGAGCCGACTGAAACTTGGCACATTTACATACGCTAAACGTAATATCTGGTCGACTTGCTGTCAGATATAGTAGTGATCCAATCATTCCTCTATATTTGGTTTCATCGACTGGAGTGCCCTGTTCATCTTTATCCAAATTTGTATCAGGGCTCATAGGAGTCCCAATTGACTTAGTATTGCTCATGCCAAATTTTTGAATTAGTTCCTTAGAATATTTAGTCTGAAAAATAAAGGTTCCTTCTTCGGTTTGTTGAATTTGTAGCCCAAGAAAGAATGTGAGTTCACCCATCATACTCATTTCAAACTCACTTTGCACAAGACTTGAAAATTCCTTGCACATAAGAGGGTTAGCACTTCCGAAAACAATATCATCAACATAAATTTGAATAATAAGATTACCTTCCGTTGATCGTTTAATAAACAAGGTAGTGTCTATATTACCTCTGGTAAAGCCATGATCAACAAGAAAAGTACTCAACCTATCATACCAGGCACGTGGAGCTTGTTTCAGACCATATATTGCTTTAGAAAGCTTGTATACATGGTATGGAAATTTTAAATCCTCACAGCTTGGGGGTTGTTTTACAAAGACTTCTTACTCGATGAATCCGTTCAAAAAGGCATTTTTGACATCCATTTGAAACAGCATGAACCCTTTAAAAGATGTGTATGCCAAGAGTATTCGTATAGATTCCAACCGAGCTACTAGGGCAAAAGTCTCATCATAGTCGAATCCTTCTTGCTGTGAATAACCCTGAGCAACTAATCTTGCCTTATTTCTTATGACTTTTCCATCCTCGTTCAATTTGTTTCTGAATACCCATTTTGTTCCGATTACAGACACATTATCAGGTTTGGGTATTAATTTCCATACTTGATTCTTGCTGAATTGATCTAATTCCTCTTGCATGGCTTGCACCCAGCTTGAATCCTTCAGTGCTTCCTTTACCTTTTTTGGCTCAACTTGAGAGATCACTGCAATATTTGCTTTCTTTTTTAGAGCAGCCCTGGTTTTCATTCCTTTATTTGGATCCCCTATAATATATTTCTGAGGATATTCGGTTTCGCTTCTCCATTCATTTAGTCAGACTGTATTTGTAGTCGACTCTGCTGGTTGATCTGTAGTATTATTGCTATTTTCTGTAGTTGGCTCAATCATGCTAGTCGTTTTAGTCAACTCCTGTGGTTTTCCATTTTCCCGAGCTCCTTGAGTTTGCACTTCGTCACCTACAGTTGTTCCTTTCTCAAACAAGGGATTATTTTCATCGAATATAACATGTAAAGATTCTTCTACACATAAAGTGCATTTATTAAAAACTCTAAAAGATCTGCTATTTAATGAATAGCCAAGAAAAATACCTTCGTCACTTCTTGGATCAAAATTTCCAAGATTGTCCTTACCATTATTGTGAATAAAACATTTGCTTCCAAAGGGATGAAAATAACTAATATTTGGATATTTACCTTTCTAGAGTTCATAGGGGGTCTTTTTCATAATTGGCCTTATGAGGCAACGATTGAGGATATGACATGCAGTACTTACGCCTTCTACCAAGAAATGATTTGGCAGCGAGTGTTCTAGTAGCATGGTTCTTGCCATGTCTTGGAGAGTTCTGTTCTTTCTTTCTACAACCCCATTTTGCTATGGTGAGCGTGGTGTAGAGAAATTGTGAGTGTATCCTTGATCGTTACAGAAGTGCTCAAAAGCTCTGCTTTCAAATTCTCCTCCACAGTCACTCTGAATTGTTGAGATTAGATATCCCCCTTCTTTTTCAATACTTTTATAGAAAAATTCAAAAAGGCTTCATCCTTATGAGACAAGAAAATCACCCAAGTGAAACATGAAAAATCGTCAACAATAACAAAAGCATATTTCTTACCTCCTAAGATAGCGGTTCTAGTAGGTCCGAATAAATCCATGTGAAGTAGTTGCAGAGGTTTTGAAGTAGACACAATATCTTTGTTTTTGAAAGAGTTTCTAGTTTTCTTACCTATTTGGCATGCATCACAAATGCGAGTTCTAGAAAAATTCAATTTAAGTAATCCAATAACTAAATCATGTTTGGATAGTTTTTCAATCAAATGCATGCTTGCGTGGCCAAGTCTTCTGTGCCATGGCCAGGGATCATCAGAAATAGAGGTTAAGCAGATGTGACCATCTATATTTTCAAATCCATCAAGTATATAAACATTTTCCATACCTTTTTCCAGGGAGTATTTTCTTACCTGATTCGTCAATAGCACAACATGTTCTTTTAAACTTTACCTCATAGCCTGAGTCGTAGAGTTGACTTATACTTAGGAGATTGTAGTTCAGGCCATCAACAAGATATACTTCTATGATATCACAATTGTTGATGAAAGGAATTATTCCAGTGCCAACTATTTTGCCCCTTGAATCGTCTCCAAATATTACACTTCCTCCATCGATCTTTGTAACTTCTTTGAACAGGTTTTTATCACCTGTCATGTCGCTGGAACACGTACTATCTAGATACCATTTTCCTTTGTGACTTACTCTATGGTGTTCCTGCAAAACAAGATAATCACTTTCTTTTAGGTACCCAAGCTTGCTTGGGTCCTGGAGAGTTAGTGTTACTAGGTTCAGGATTTTTTGGCTTCCAAAACCATCCTTACATATTAGATTTTTGAAAGTGACAACTGGAATATTTATGCCCACTTTTATTACAATAATGACATTTAGCTCCAGACCTACTTTCAGGTCTCTCATAAGTGTTGGAACCAGCTGATATAGAGTTAGCTGGTTTCTTCACAGTTGACTTGTAAGTCATCTGGTCTGACCGACTGGTCGATTTCGTTCTGATTGGTTCCTTTCTAGTTGACTTTTAAGTCGTCTGGTTTGACTTAACAGAACTGTGACTGGTGTATTTGCGCAAGCTGTTAAGCTGCATTTGCAATTCCTCGAACGCTTCTTGAAGTACTTCTTTTTCAATTTCACATACTTCATGTTTGATTTTCCAGTCTTTGATTTCCTTAGTAAGTATCTTAAGTTCATTCATCATTCTTTGATACTCCTTTAAGGTAGAGTCAAAAATATCCTGCAATTCATTACATCTTTCATAGTTATAAGATCTTACCTTGCTAGTTTCACCTCGTTCCATGAAGCAGTTTTCATCATCTGAATCATCTTCATCTGTCCAGCACCCTGAGGTTTTGTCTATTTTATTTTCCAGAATAGTCATAAAACAAATATTTGCCATTTCTTCATGGTCTGATTCATCCTCATCGCTCCAGCTTCCGAAAGATTTATTCTTGTTGAAGCATCTAGAGATCTTCCTTTTCAGTTCTAGACATTCAGCTTGAATGTGCCCGAATTTTCCATATTCGTAGCATTTGCCGTTGTTCTTGTCCTGTTCATTGTATTTCCTGGATCGTCCTGGACGGAATCTTTCTTTCCCTGTGTTTCTGTATCTTCTCATTAGTCCATCCATGTTTCTAGACATCATAGCAATCTCTTCTTGTAGAGCTTCAGGATCATCTGTTTTATTTTTGGCTAATTCAGCATATGCTTTGAATGCAACTGTTTTCTTTTTCTCCTCTTGATTTGTCTTTTTCAGATGCGTCCTTTCAAAAGCAATAAATTCTCCTCGCAGTTTATCATAGGATAATTTATTTAGATCTTGAGATTCCAGTGTGACTACTTTGGTCTGCCAAGTGGTTGGCAAACTTCTAAGAATTTTTCTGACTTGATCACCAGTAGTGTAGGGCTTACCAAAAGCTTTTAAGTCACTGATTATCTTACTAAATCTAGCAAACATTTCCATAATAGATTCTCCTTCTTTCATTGAGAAGAGTTCGTAGTCTTGAACTAACATGTTGATGTGAGTTTCCTTTACTTTGCTGGTTCCCTCATAAGTGACTTCAAGTTTGTCCCACATCTCTTTGGTTGTATCACAACTTGATATTTGTTCATATTCTTCACCACTTATAGCATTGTGAAGTAGATTCCTTGCCTTGTTGTTTACTTGAACAGCTTCTAGTTGTTCCTTTGAGTATGAGACTATGTCAGCAGGATCAGCGAGTGGTGGAGTGCTAGCGGGTAGTGGATAATTTCCCTTCTTGATGACTCTCCACACTTTAACATCGTATGCTTTGGCAAAGATTTCCATTTATACCTTCCAGTGAGATAAGTGTTGTCCATTAAAGTATGGTGGTCTAACTTGTGAAGTTCCTTCCTGAAAGAGAGCTCCTATGATAACCTGATTTGCCATGATCTTTTCTTACAAGTTGTTAAGCAAAAGATAAGATGTGAGTCTTGCTCTTATACCAATTGAAAGTACAAGAGGGGGTGAATTGTAAATTATTTAAAATAAATCGCTTATAAGTTGACTTACAACTAGAGTAGGCAACTGGATATGATAATTAAGCAGGTATGATATCTTAAATTAAAATGCAGAAAGTAATTTACAGGAATTAAAGACACCGGAATTTTATACTGGTTCAGATTTAATGTGAATCCTAATCCAGTCCCCTTGGGTTGCAAGGGAATTCTCTTCTAGGAAACGAGTTTCTTTCGGGTACAGATGTGATGAATATCGCTTAGTTCTTCTAGCACTCGTTTGATACAATGCCTCACCAGTTGTGTATCCTCTTTCTATCCCTGACTTGTTACACAGCAGATTTAAATAAGCTACTATGCTTGTTTGCAGTAGAATAAGAAGAGTATTTTGGTTCTATCAAAGTATATTTGAACTAGGGTTTACAAGGGAGTATTTATACTATAATGGATGGTAGAGGCTTGTCAACCCAAGGGTTTTGATCCTTGTAAAGAATTGATTTTTTCCAAGAATAAGGAGTGAGCCGTTGGCTCCACCTGATCTTCTTTCCTTTGGCAGAGGATTGAAATGTGAGATATTCCTTGATTGTTGGATCTTCCAAAAACGATCGCTTCCCAGATCTTCTTCCATGATTTATTCTTCCGTGATTCTGCCTTGATTATTCCAGCTCCGCTAATCCCTGATCTTCTGCCTTGATTATTCTAGTTCCGTTGATCATGTTGCTTCTAATTTGAGGAAGATTTGATTTCCCAGATTTATAAAGATTAATCCTGATTTGCTGATGAATATTTATTTCTTTCCTTGCAAATCCTTGCGTGTGAATTCTGCCCTTGTTTGTTATGAACTATCTCGGCAGTTCTTTTTTACTTCTTTGAGTTCCTGCACATGTATATTAATTGCATCATTAAAACATGATCTAACACAAAGCACCATGGTAAATAAGACAATAAAATCAGTTAATTCAAATAGACGCGTAGAATTCTATGCTTTGAAGGAAAATCTTTCAATTACCAAAAGCTAAGGAAAACAAGAATCAATCATGGAGAGTCAAGATTCTTCATACCTGAACATACAAATAGAGACGATTGAACAGAAGTAGCAAACAAACAAGGTCGATTATATAGGCAGAAAGAAATAAGAGATGAGCAGACATAGTCATATAGAGGCTATATAAGTAGGCTAAAGATTCAGCAGAACATATTCAAAGCATGGTGACCACAAGAGATTAACAAGGACCAGGTAAATAGGCTAACACACAGAAACAAAGTAAAGGAAAGTCGTGCTAACACACGGAACCAAAATGGAGAACATCATGCTTATACAAAGAAGCAGATTAAAGAAAATCAAGCTAACACACAGAAATAAGTCTAGAAAATCAGGTGAACACACAGAAACAAGTAAATAAAATCCTTAAGAAATTAGGGCTTTTTACATAATTGAGTTGAAAAGCAGTAAGAACATAGAATCGGTCAAGATAAACAATGGAAAGGGTTTAATCATGAAGAAATCAGTTGAAACGGGTATTCAAAAGAACTCCGAGAAACCCTAGTTTTTCAAAGAAAGTAAAAATGGTTTAGAGAATAAGCAAATCATATAAGAAAAATAGGCTTAAAGCATAAAAGTAACATATATCTGAGAGATTCAGAATAGAGTTAGGGTTCGAAAAGAAACCCAAGTAAAAACATCAAAAGAACATGTTGAAACTTCACCAATCGTGACATATAAGGTGTGATTTTGCCCAAAATCACACCGGAGAACCCATAAGTGACAGAAACAGAAACCCTAGGTCCAAATCGACTTGGCCTAGGATCCCTGAAGGCCTTAGAGATGATGAGCAGGATGATAAGAGACCTATTGGAGGCTTAAGTTGAAAAGAATAGTCACCGGAGATGACCGGAGATGGAGGGGAGTGGAGGAGTCTAGGGTTAGGTTTGAGAGAAGAGTGGAGATGAGCGAGAATCTAAAGGCGGTGCCTTTGGAGAAATGAGTTAGGGTTAGGATCATTTAGAAATTAAAAGGGAAAGGAGTTGTTTGGACTGTTGATCTGAGAGATCAACGGTCAGGATTAAAATGGGTAGGTGGATTTCGGGTTTGGGTAAGGTTAATAGGGTATGGCTCGGGTTTTTTAATTGTAAAATTGGGCTAGGAATTGGGGTCCGATTAGGCTATAATTGAAAGCCAATTCGGCTATAATTTAAATAGCCAGTTTTTCCTTATTTTATTTTATAAAATTAATAGGTAATTTTTGGAAAATAAATTAAAGTACCAATATGATTTAGAATACATAATTAGAAATTTAAAAATACAAAATCCAATTTATGCATATAAAACATAATTAGATCTTAAAATGTGCTAACATTGCAATTATATGTAATTTAGCTTTAAAAATACTAACTGTAATTGCAAAACTAACTGTAATTGCAAAAATATATAAAAATTATCTTAGCCATATTTTGGCATAAATACAGAAATCCAATAGTTGAATTATCAAAACAATAATTTTGGAAATAATTATTGGGGATTTTATGGATAAAAAAGGAGAAAATAAATCATTTTAAACCCTTAACATTATGGGAAAATAATAAAAACCATGGGCATGCTTGTATATGCATATATGTGCTATTTTGAAGGTATTTATGTATATTTAAAATATAAAGGGAAAAATTGGGTATCAACATCAAGCAGCCAGAGGTGGTGGTTATGACATTAGAGGTGGAGGTCAGACTGCTAGAGGTGGAGGTCAGCGAGCTAGGGCCTGCCCTAGAGATGTAGTTTAGAGTGGTGGGGCCCAACTTTGATGCTATGTTTTTCTAGCCAGGCCTGAGGCTGAGTCTACTGACGCCATTATCACAGATATTGTTTTAGTTTGTAATAGAGATGCTTCAATTCTATTTGATCCGGGTTCCACTTATTCCTATATGTCATCCTATTTTGCTTCATATTTGGTTTTTCATCCTGATTCTTTGAGTGCTCCTATGTATGTGTCCACACCTATGGGAGATGCTATTGTTGTAGATCACGTTTATCATTCGTGTGGTTACCATTGGGATTCTTGAGACTAGTATAGGCCTCCTACTTCTTGATATGGTAGACTTTGATATTATCTTAGGTATGGATTGGTTGTCACCTTATCACGATATATTGAATTTCATGCCAAAACGGTGACCTTAGCCTTGCCGGGGTTGCCTCGATTAGAGTGGAGAGGGACACCTGGCCATTCTACTATTAGGGTTATCTCTTATATGAAGGCTCTGCATATGGTCGAGAATGGGTGTCTAGCTTATTTGGGTATGTCTGCGATTCTAGTGTTGAGGTTCCTTCCAAGGATTCTGTACCAGTTGTCCGAGAGTTTCCAGAGGTATTTCCTGCAAACCTGTTGGGGATGCCCCCCGACAATGATATCAACTTCTGTATTGAATTGGTTATGAGAACTCAACCCATATCTATTTCGCCATACCATTTTCCCCCTCCCCCCTCCAGAGTTGAAAGAATTGAAGGAGCAGCTGCAAGATTTTCTTGATAAGGGCTTCATTAGACATAGTATCTTGCCTTGGGGTTATCCCGTGTTATTTGTGAAGAAGAAAGATGGATCGATGAATGTGCATAGATTACTGGCAGTTAAAAAAAGTCACCATCAAGAACAAGCATCCATTGCCGAGGATTGATGACTTATTTGTTCAGCGTGACAAGGTGTTTTCAAAAATTATTTTGAGATCGGGTGCTAACTATGGATTTTATCCTATCTTTTGCTCTCTTTTGGTTAGGTTTTGGATAAAAAATGTGTAAAAGTATTCCCAAAAACTAACTTAAGGTGCTTAATTGCAGGTTTTTGTCAAAATGAGAAAAGAAGCCAAAATGAACTCATAAATGAGTCAAACTTGCACAAGCCCAAAGAATGGAACTGGAGCGATGTCAGCACAATTATTACCCAGACGCGTATGATACTCCGCTAAGGCGATTGAAAATATGCTGTAGCAAAAGTGATGTTCAGAGAAACTGAAGCCAAGTGCTAACACTCTCGCTGACTGCGTCTAAATTACGCGGCCGCGAAAGTACCTGGAGCGGACGTGATGCAAATTTCGCTGAGGGCGAGATAGAGAATAAGAGACCTTGCAATATGAGCTCAAATGAGGAATGCGGTCCGCGAATATTTTATGTGGTCGCGATAGAAGCCAACGCTGACGCTGAAGACTTTACGTTATTCGCGAAACCTAGCCTAGTCCCAATTCAAAATTGAAGAAACGTGGTCCACGCTTGTTTTTTCACAGCCGCAAAAGTTCATACGTTAAGGCATCCAGTATTTCTATCACGCCCCAACACCAAGGGGTGCGACCGGCACTCGACTAGGTAGCCCCAGTCAAGCGGACCTGGGTGCCTTTCCTAACCCACATGTTACCCCGTGATTTCAATACCCATTATTCAAGTGAAATAGCCATTTATGAGTAAACATATTCTTAAAAAATATACATAACATACATGCTTACTTTACGTGGTCTACAAGTTATACTGCCCAAATACAAAATACATAAGTACATAACCAACATTTCCTGTCTACGGGGCCTCAACGGATACAAAAGAGTTTTATAATACTTGCCGGTAATAAGGCTCCGGATATACCTTATACAAATACCAAAATAAGAGTCCGGGAAGAAAGCGGCATGATCCACGTAGGGCCCCGAGAGGAAAGGGGCTCACCAATACAGCTGACGGAAAGATGGAGGAGGTGCTACAGTCGGTGGACCGGAGTACCTGCTATAGAACCACCTACAATCATAACAAGAATGTAGCACCCCCGGCAAAAGAGACGTCAGTACATTTGAAATGTACTGGTATGTATGAACAAACTTTACCCCAAGTAAAATCAATTAATAAACAGATAACAAACAGTAATAGAATCAACGATCAAATGCACATGAAAGGAACAACCAAAGCTAACAAGTTTCACAATCTCTCACCTTCAATATCATTTCATATTCAAAGAGTTTCATATATTTTCATTTTAATAGTGAATATGATCACTTTTCCACCCTTATTACCTCGGCCACCCTTATCACCACAACCCATACCTTATAACTCCGTGTTGCGGTGCGCAACCCGATCCCATCGGACCTTCACATTTAACACAACAACAATAGTTCACAGTTCAATCACATGGCTTCTGGCCATCCTGAATATCATTTCACAGCAACAATAACTATTTAAGTCATAACAATAATTGCCCACGACAAG
This sequence comes from Nicotiana glauca, assembly GCA_026770625.1. Classification (NCBI taxonomy): domain Eukaryota; kingdom Viridiplantae; phylum Streptophyta; class Magnoliopsida; order Solanales; family Solanaceae; genus Nicotiana; species Nicotiana glauca. The sequence continues at coordinate 256,767 of MU750739.1, read as the reverse complement.
CCACACATGATGTTACCACAGTTGTTTCAATTGCATGAATCATGACTTCTTTCCATCATCTATTTTACAGCCCTTACCGCATAAACACATTCACACACACACACTTGGTTTGTGCCATTTATTCACACCGTCATATCAGAACATTAACCAACAATATTCAAAGCAATTTAGTCACAAGAATTCATGAAATAGGCCATCTTTCCCTAACACCCATGAAGCAAACAAATTTCACAAATAGTCCATATAAGAAACGCATACCAATTACTCGTACGCCAAATAGGGTGATTTTACAAAGGTTTAAGTTAGCCATACATACCTGGTGCCAAATTTCCTCTTTAACTTCTACTTTCAATTCACCAACAGCCTAGTACCATCAATCTAGTTCACAAGTTAACACATATATCTTAGAATTGAAGTTCACAAATACAACCTGAACTTATTTAGGTGATCAACCGCTCTTTTTTGCAAATCTTTACTCCTACCCAATTCCTCCTACTAGATTTTAGACATTATAGAACATGCATGTATGGTTCAACTTATATTTTTCAAGAATCAATGCATAAGAATCCCCCTTTTTGTTTAAATCTGAAAACCAATGAAAATAGGTTGGGGATTTTACCTGCAAGAACGAAAACGAAGACAATTACTTGAAATTTCCCGGCCTGGGTGATTTGAAAAATCAAATTGATGGAGATAAGACTTTCTCTCTCAGGAATTCTCTCTTCCTCTCTCTAGTTTTGTTCAGAAAATGTATTAAAATGAAGGGTTGGGGTGTTTTATTGAAGAAGGGGTTGGGTTTAAAAGTTAGAAAAATTGGAGCCCCGAGTCAGGTATGCGATCGCAAAGAGGAAATGCAGTCCACAGAATGGACCGCAAAAGTGCTCCAAAACTCTGAGCATTTTTGTTTGGGTTTGCGGTAGAAATGCGGTCCGCATACTAGTTATGCGATCGCATAATTGACCGCATTTTGATCTCAATTTTTACTAACATCCTGACTCACTTTGCGACAGAAATGCGGTCCGAATACTTGATTTGCGACCGCATTCTGGACCGCATAATAGCACTTTTCTGGAAAGCTTTGATTCTTGATTTTAAATGCTAGATCAGTACAAAGGGTTCGAACTGCAGCTAGCTTGCAAGCCGCAGTTCATTTTACACATTCCTAACACATATTCAAAACTTGGCACTACGAGCTACTAGGTTTTGAGTACAAGTTTTCACGGGGCCTTACAATTCTGCTAACAGCGGAAACTCCGTAGGGGTATTTTTGTCCAGTAATTTTAGCTATGTATAAATAAATCTTTTTCACATTTTTAGGTTATATTTTATCTGAGGCGCTCGTGAACAGCTGTATTTTACCCTTAAAGTAATTTTAGAGCATCTTTAGCTATTATTCTTAGATTTTATTCTTGTAATAAACTTTTATGGCTTATATTTCATCCCCATATTTGATTTCTACCTTTATTATGAGTAGATAAACCCATTAGCTAGGGTTTTGGCCCAACCCTAGTATGGGTATTTAATGGGTCTTCAATTTTAGGGCTTAATTGTTTATGGGTTAGTGATATTTAGCTTGATTCATGCTTTAATAATGGAATTGGTGGTTGCAAACACTGATTTATGCCTTTATGACTTAGACTCTTCTTGAGAAAGAGGGACTAAGTCTAAGACAATTAGGCTAAATAGGAATCGGGGTGCATTCAGGAGATTGATAGCCCCAATTAAAGGGTTAAACCTAGAGATAGTAATACCCGACTTGAGCCAATTTTACTTGCATGGTTTGAACACCCAATTGGGCTTAAGAAAGCCAATTAAGGTAAAGTCACTCATACTACCGAGAGGTATAGAGTGAGTAATTATGTGTAAAGGTTATATCACGATTCCAAATATAACAAGCTTGTTCTAAATTTTAGACCCCATTAGATACTCGCCTAGGTGTAAGTCACTTCCCTAGTGCTTTTTATCAATTGAGAAAAATCCTACAAAAACATTGTACTTAGATTATTTTCAGCAATTAGTAGCATTAAAAGTTGAATAGAAACAAATCCAAGCATGGCTAGAAGTGCAAATAAGAGCAACACGCATAGCTAGATTGGATAGAAACCCCACTCACAACCAAAATTAGCTCCTTGTGGATATCGATCCCGACCTTTCGGGTAAAAGCTGCCTCGACCACTCCTTGCCATTATATAGTGGTTTAGGGTTGGAGTCGATCAATTTTTGGCGTCGTTTTTGGGGAACTAAATGGCTTTGGCTTTTGACTAGTTTTGTGTATTGTTTTTCTTTCCTTACATTTTTCGAACTTGTGTGGGTTAATCAATTCAGGTATAAAATGGAAAATAATGATCCTCTTACAAACATTCTTCCAGGGGAGGAGGTAGATGATAATGCTGAAGATCAGGTGCCTCTAGTACCTCAAGCTCAAAGAAGAGACACCAAGGCCAATGAAAACATTCCAGATTCTCCCCATCTCATCCGCGAGTAGCTCCTCGTGTGCTTCCAAGTGAAGGTTACGCAAGTGCAATTTTCCCACCCCGGATCGGGGTGGGCAATTTCCAGATTACAAATGTTATGTTGACCTTATTGGAGCAAAGAGGGTACTTCACGAGCGCTCCCCATCAGAATGAATATAAACATCTAAAAGGATTTACGGATACCTGTTGGGGAAGCAAGCAGACAAATGCGTCAGAGGATGCATTGAAACTGGGATTGTTCCCTTTTTCACTTATAGGGAATGCTTTGGACTGGCTCGAAGGACTCCCCATCCATTCCATCACCACGTGGGATGAGTTGGCCAATAAGTTTATAGCCAAGTTTTTTTTGCCAGGGCATATGGAGACACTGAGAGATGAGATCCTGGCCTTCAAACAGGAAACCAATGAACCACTTCAAGAGATTTGGGAGAGGTATTGGACGATGGTGAAAGAATGTCCGAACAATGACCTGACCAAAGCAATGATCCAACAAACATTCTACCATGGCATCAACACTACAAAATCAGTGTGTAGTGAACCAGCTAGCAGGGTGAAACTTTATGAACACACCTTATGCTGAGGTGTGTGATATACTTGATGAGATGGAAGATACTTCCTCGGTGTGGAAAAGTCAAGCTAATGTGCCACAAGGTGATCCCAATGTCATTCACCTACACAAAGAGCTCTATGACTACGACCAATCAATAGCAAAGTTGACTACAACAATGAACCAATTGTCCAAAGCTCAATTGCAGCAAGTTCAAGTGCCAATACAAGTGAATTCCATGGAAGGGGTAAATATGATGGTCAACAAGAGGCGACAAAGAGGTCAACAAAGTCAAGGAAATCCGGATCAATATGATCAAGGTAGTGGTGGTTTCAACCAAGATGATAGGTATGGTGATCAAAGTGAAGAAGTACAATATGTGAACAACTACAAAGGATAATGTGGCAATGCTCCAAATCAACAACAGCAGTGGAGATCCCAAGGAAATTGGGGGAATCAAAACCAATAAGGAAATATCAACTAGGGAAAAACAATTAGAATTGGGGAAACCAGAAGAACTAGGGCAACTGGGATGGCTATAACAATAGCAATTGGGGAGGAAACAATAATCAATGGTGTTGGAATAATGGTAATCAAGGGAATCGAGGGCCAGGATTTCAAAGGCCTTCGATGTATCAACAACCAAACAACCCGCCTCTATTTTTGTCTCAAGTTCCTAGCTCATCAAATAATAAGATAGGGAGGATTGAGTCGATGTTTGAGCAAATGATAAAGAAAAACACAGACTTTGATGCCCAGTTGGCATCCCATAATACTTCTATCAAAAACTTGGAGGTCCAATTTGGCCATATTTCACAATCTTTGAACACTCGCCCTAAGGGGGCACTACCTAGTGACACGGTAGTAAACCCAAAGGGTGGGAACAACACCGGTCATGGAATGGTTGTGACCACAAGGAGCGGTAGAGGTAGTGAAGCAAGTACCTCCAAGCAAAATGAAGTTGCGAGTGATGAGGTTGAAGTGCAAAATGATGATGATCCAATAGTTGATGAGCAAGTGAGCGAAGAGAATTTGAATGCTCAGGTGAGAATTGATATTCATGACAATGAGGTGGAGACTCAAAATGATGTGAACCAGTCTAGGGAACACGTGATAGAAATACCGAAAATGGTAATGCCTAAAGCCAAGGATCCTTTACCAAGTCCTCCTCCGCCTTACCCTCAAAGACTTGAAAAGCAAAAGAATGAAAACCAATTTAAGAATTTTATTGAGATGATGAAAAATTTGTCGATCAATGTACCCTTGGTGGAAGCTCTTGAGCAAATGTCAGGATATGCATAGTTTATGAAAGGCTTGGTGACAAAAAGAGATCTATGGATTGTGAGACCATCTAAATGACTCATGAAGTGAGTGCAATTGTGCACTCGATGGCTCCAAATTTTGAAGATCCCAGCGCATTTACTATTCCATGTACCATTGTGAGTGCGGATTTTGCAAAGGCCTTGTGTGATTTGGGAGCAAGTATAAATTTGATGCCTTAATCTATATTTAAAACTTTGGGTATTGGTCAACAGAGAGCTACTTCAATGAGATTGCAAATGGCGGATCGAACAATGAAGAGGTCGCTTGGTATTATTGATGATGTTCTTATCCGTGTTGACAAGTTTATTTTGCCTGCAGTTTTTGTGATTTTTTACGATGAAGTTGACTATGAGGTTCCTATAATATTGGGAGGGCCTTTCCTAGCAATAGGGAAGGCATTGGTTGATGTGGAAGCAGGGGAGCTCACCTTCCCGGTGGGTGATGAAAAAGTTGTCTTCCACATTTGCAAATCGATGAGGCAACCAAATAGTACTGAAGTTTGCTCTTTTGTGGATATTGTGACACAGGTGATAGTTGATGACATGAATGCCATGACCAATGTGAAGGACCCTTTGGAAGCTGTATTGATGAACCATGATGTGACTGAGGATCTTGGTAGAGTATGTTAATGCCTTAAAAGGAATGGGTTCTTACACATATGTAACCCGAACACTTTACTTGGATCTGGAGAACCGAAAGACTCCACCAACAAAGAATCAAGGAACCTCATGTATTGGAGTTGAAGACTTTTCCTTCACACCTCAGGTATGAATTCATGGGCCATTGTTCAACTTTGCTTGTTATTCTTTCTTCATGCTTAACTAACGTGTAGGTAGATGCCACCCTTGAGATGCTTCAAATAAGGAAGAAGGCAATTGGATGGACTCTACCTGATATTCGAGGAATAAGCCCCGCATTTTGCATGCACAAGATTATACTTGAGGATGATGCCAAACCCTCCGTGGAACATCAAAAGAGGTTGAACGAGGCTATGCAAGAGGTCGTTAAGAAGGAAGTGATCAAGTGGCTAGATGTAGGGGTTGTGCACCCCGTCTCGAATAGTTCATGGACTTTGCCGGTACAATGTGTCCTGAAAAAGGGGGTATGATTGTGGTCACAAATGAGCAAAATGAGTTTATCCCTACTAGGACTGTCACCGGATGGGGGTTACGCGTGGACTACCAGAAGCTGAATAAAGTGACCCGCAAATATCATTTCCCATTGCCCTTTCTTGACCAAATGTTGGATAGACTTGCTGGGCATGCCAACTACTGTTTCTTGCATGGGTAATCAGGTTACTACCATATTTTGATTGCACCGGAGGACCAAGAGAAAAGCACCTTCACATGCCCGTATGCGACCTTTACATTTTCACGTATGCCATTTGGTTTGTGTAATGCTCCAGCTACCTTCCATCGTTTGATGGCTCCAGCTACCTTCCATCGTTTGATGGCTATCTTTAAGGACATGGTGGGAGCCTTCTTGGGAGTGTTTATGGATGATTTTAGTGTTGTGGGTGACTCCTTTGAAGAATTCTCTAAGAATCTTGACAAGGTGCTAGACCAATGTAAAGAGACAAATCTTGTGCGTAACTAGGAAAAATGCCACTTTATGGTTGTTTACCGTAAAAATGGTAACAATAATTAAATTTGTAAATGGAACTCTAAAATATGTGATCTATTTTTATGCTAGTTGTTAGAGCAGTTGATGCTAGGCGTATGAAGTTTAACGATGAGATACAAGCTAAAACGGGGTAGTAATCAAACCAAAGGGCTTGCTACCGAGGCTTCGAACTGGTCGATAAAAGGCCTCTGGGTCGATATTCGGCTAGAGCTCGAGCTATCGGGGGTAACCAGGAAGGGGATAGCAGTTAAGATATTATTAAAGAAGGCTCTTTATGGTCAATACCAAGCAATAAATGAAGAACAAGTACGAAAATAGTGAATGCAAAAAGTAGCCTCGAGCGAGAAAGTTAGAGAGAAAAGAGGGAGAGAGATATTATTTCTCTTTTGTAGAATAGTTGGATGATCTTTACAGAGTGTTAACGACTCCTCTTTTATAAGAGGGGGGAGTCCAAACGTAGTACAAGATATGTTGAGTGATAAAGAAAGCGGGATGGGACATCCAACTAGCTTCATGGCACATACGTAGGCCAATATTAGGCTGCGCAGGTAGACTTAATCGAATCTGGATGCACTCTTCAAAGGCCCTCCATGCTCTTCGGGGTCTTGTCTAACATTATCCCCAGGCCGGGTGTCGACAGGGTTTGAGGGAAGTAACCGACTCGAGGTCTCGAGCCTTTGAGGCGATCTCCTGAAGAACTTTGTCAATGAGAAATTGGTCCCTCCCTAATTTCACTGTACACAGATAGTCTTCGCGTTTTGTGGAGAGAAGCGATAAGAAATAATTTTAACATCAAACTCTACGGGCTCCCATGGTGATGTCGTGCTGATGATGCAGCCCTTCATGAGTGCCAAAACATTTCACCGTCTCACCTTTTCAGGGCCATTTGACGTGTCGCTATTCCTCGTTCTTCGGGGTCATGGTGTAGCCATTGATTTAGATCTCACAAACATATTGAATGCACCTGTCATTACATTTTTCGAGGGAAATAATGGCGCCATCAGTTACCTTGCCCTCCTCTTCTATAAATAGGGCTTCTTGTGATCAGTTTTTCATCCAAGCATCTTCTGATATCTATCCTTTCCTCCTTTCTTGCTATCTTCGTTCTTTTTTGTTTCACCATGTTTGAGGCCCATGGCCTCCAGTTTTTGTGTCAACACTATGTGTGCTACGGCCTATCTCCCGGACATTCTCTGGACAAATGAAGTTGTGCTGCCTTGATATTGTTGTTGTTGTTGTTGTTGTCATTTTTGTTAGCTCGGGGTAATTAAATAGAGGACCGATTTATTCCAAATCGAGGAAATAATCGGATCATACACTGTTGCTCAAGAGGGGGCTCGGATTATACACCGCTGCTCACCCTCCTCCCCCGACTTGGCATATTACATCCTTTTTGGATTCCTTGGGTCACGGTAGCGTTATCTGCTAACTGTTGCCTCCCATGCAGGGGCAATGCCTCAAGAAGTGGCTTCACAGTAGTATTGGCGAAGCTCACGCTAGCCAGATTTTTTGCCCAGCCACTTCTCAGCTCCTTGCGGCTTCTCCTTCGTTATTTTGCTCTTCTCCATCTTCCATTTTGTAAATGCCATTCTGGAGGGCCGAGGTGAGGCTCTCAAGGGGATGACGCTTTGGAAGATATTGTCTTTGAGGTCATGCACCCCGGGGAGATGATATCCAGAGATACTACTATCAAGGCGGACGTTGCTGCCGACGTGAACCTCCGAGTGTGGACTAGGATCTAGGCTTTCTCCATACGTATCCCTTTGCTTCTTTGTTTCTGTGTAGAGACCCTTTGTGGGCCTTTGTAATCACATGTAAGGACCCCTCGAGGGCCATTATAGACGAATATTTATGAATATAGAGATACTTTCTTGATTTCTATCTTTGATACTTGCTCTGTTATTGTATATTCTTGTGCATTTCGAGGACTTTGAATGTTTCACTTTGTTGATGATTGATGATATCTAACTCGAGTGCGAGCATTCTTCCGGATCTTCGGCCAATTGAAATGGCTCCTTTCCGAGCCCCTCATTGTACCTTGTACCAAGCCTGAGTTGGTTTGATAGATTCAGGTCATCGGGACCCTCGAGTTGCATGGAGATAGTACGTTGACTTCCGAAGTTCTTGAGAGTGGTACCCATGTGAGGGCCATCTTTGTGCACCTAGGGATTTTCCTTGAACTTGATGTAAATAGTCTTTTAATGCGTTATAGGTAGGCTTCCATTGAGGGATTACCTATACCTAGGCGATATCTTGAGCCTCCATGGGCAGAGCTCGAAGTGTTTCTTTTTCATTTTAGAGAGAAAAACTACAAGATCGGGTGCCGCCTCGAGCTCTACAATGGCTCTAAAGTCTTTCTGAAGCCTATCTTCTTTCTGATAGAGGTCCTCGAGATCAAATGCCATCCAAAGGCGATGTTGTGCTCCTCCAGAGGAAGGTATTTCCAACTCCCGAGCTGAAAAATGACAATAACAAATAGGTCATGTACTCATAGGGCAATGGCGACCACGACAAGGCGAAGCGGGGCCAGGCCTTTAAGGCGGAGATATTGCTCGAGCCTGCCACTCCCGAAGTTTCTAGTTTTGGAAAGATGTCCCCTCAAAGTGATCATGCCTCGATCGGGGTTGATTTTTCTAGGACTGAGGAGAGTGGACCAGCAGATGTGCACTCGGCCTTCGAGGAAGTCTGTCGACTTCATTTTGCGATGAGCTTCGCTTTAGGTATTTCGAATACTGTGCCTTCCCTTTCTCATCAAACCTTTTGTCTGCAGGACTTTGGCAAGCTTACGTCTGAGTTGCTCCGTCAAGAAACTAGGCTCTGGAAAGCTCCGCATGATTGTAGATCTCTAAGGCACCTTTTCTAGGAGAGGGAAGTTGAGTTGGCATACCGGCGATATGAGGCGCACTGAAGCTCAAATTACGAGAGTTATTTCACGGAATAGGTAACTTCCCATCCTGGCAGAGTATGCATTCCCCTTTTTAACCTTCCAAGTTAACCTTTTGCCTATCCTAGTTGCAGAAAAGGATGGAGGCCCTGGAACGCCTCAAGGGTGAAGCTGACCGAGTTAGGAATGATTGTGTCGAGCTAAGAGCTCGGGCACAGGTTCAAGCTTCGGAGGAGAAAGGTGCCTTGGCTAGAGTTCCTTCCTTCAAGGTCTGACTCCGCTTAGCTCGTGATAATGCTTTAGTTCGAGCGGATATGATTACGAAGCTCGAGTCCAAACTTTTAATAATCAGGGATGAGATCATTGATGCTCGGGCTGAAGCAACATTGGGCCGGACTAAGGCCGATCAAGAGATGGAAATTTATTTGAGGGATGCGACCGGTGCCCAAGCCGAGTCGAAGAGGGTCCTCAAATATCAAGAGAAGACCAAAGAATATGATCGTTGCAAATCTCGAAGAAGGGTATTCGAGGATATTGGCGCCATAGGTCTTGTTTTCTCGAAAGAGCTGGTACGAGCGAGGGCGGACGAGCGTGGAGCTCGGTTGCTTCTATCCGATGCCGGGGAGAGTGATGATAGGGCCAATAGGCCGTAGCCTTTTGGAGCAGAGCATAGATTTTGCCGTTTTGTACTTGATATTTGCATAAAGTGTTTGTAGATGGAGAACGCACCTTTTGCATGTGTAAATAAAAGAAGATTTGAAGCTTTATCTCTTTTGCATTCCCTTATACATTGCTTTTGACCAGGTGGGATAGTTTCAGAGTTCAGTGGGAACCCTTAGATTTGTAGTATGGCTTTGGAGCTTATCAGGCAGGTCTGGAGGCTCTTTCATGCTCGGTTAAGTGCGATTTCTAATGCAAGTTGGCTTTAGAGCTCTTATGCTTTACCCAGCTATTTTGGGTTTATCTCCAAGTTAGGTTTTGACTCGAGCTTACCTGGCCTTCAATCTCCTGTGCATGTAGGGGCGGGCGACAATGGCTCTTATGCCTTGCACTTAGTCATTTGTATTTTAACCATTTTGGGTTCAGTCTCCGAGTCGGGTTGTAATCGAGCTTAATTGACCCCCCCTAAATTTTTTGTGCATGCATGGGCGGATGATGATGGCACTTACACCTCGGTTTGAATAGGCCTTTCAAGTATGTGGCCCTGAGGCTGGTGGAGCTGGCGATGATGGCTCTTACGATGTGCCCTTAGGCATGTATAGTTAACTATTTTAGATCCAGTCTCCGAATCGGGCTACGATTCGAGCTCATTTTAATCCTCAAGTTTTCAATTTTTTAAGGTGGGAACAATGGCTCTTATGCTTTTGGTCATTGAGACCTTTTAATATGTGGCCCTGAGGGTCATTTGGCTGGCGACAATGGCTCTTACGTTGTGCCCTTGGGCATGTGTAGGATTTGTTTTCCTCTCGTTAAGGGTTTTGAAATTATTTTGCGTGACCCGTCTTCAGTTTTGGAAGAACCTCGATTTCAAGTTGTTAGCGGCGATGTTCGAGCACCTCGAAAGGTTTAGCTCGAAGGCTGCGTAGCTCGAAGCCTTGTGATTTGGAGCTGATCTGGTTGAAGCTTGTTTTCCTGTTTAGGGTATCCTAATTTTACCAGTTCTTTTCGAAGTAGATTCAAATTAATGGCTTGTGATATTGTTAGCGACGGTCGGCAATCCCTGAGTCGCATTAATTTAGCTGGAGCAGCCATTTTGATCATAGTCATATGTGTTTGGCTAGAGCCATTTTTTATCCCGAGTGATAGTTTAGGCGCCTACATCGAGGGTATGACCTTTCAGCAGTCTTACAAATGCTACATATAGCCTAAACTTCGGGATTGTGTTTTATGCCTGTAGTAAGGTCTTACAAAATTTTTATGCCTGTTGAGGTCTTATAGTTTTTTTATGTTTGTTGAGGTCTTACAGTTATTTTCATACTGTTGAGGTCTTACAGTCTTTGTTTCTATGTAAAATAAATCTGGCTAGACCGAGTCTTCCCCCTCGGGGTTTTACATCCTCGGGTTCTCCAGTAAATGGCAATTAACGACAGTCTCTGAGTCATCGAGTTCGCTTAGGCTCGAAAGTTGTTTCTCGTGAGCTCGGAATTGCCTCATTGGTTCCCTTTGAGCATGGTGTTCCGAACCTGAGGTCGCGTGGATGAAAAATTGTTGACGTTAAGTCTTCGAGTATTCGGGACGTACTCAATAGGGGGAGAATCCCTGCTGTGAGCATGCCAAATTTTTTCTTTTTTGGAGTACGAGACGCTGAAATATATTCTTTGATTGCTTGGCATAAATACATGTTATTTCATTGCCGTGACCTTGGCCCACGCGTGCATGGCTCGTTTGACCATTTGGCCTGGTACATGATTTCCTATTGGAACTTAGTATGTCGTTCCCTAGCCCTTCCGAGCGGATGGTGCCTTCAAGGGGGTTCCCTCCATCGTTCGGGGTTGATTGCAAAAAAAGCCCTGCGAGCTTGTCGGATCCTCCTTAGGAGGAACGTCGCTACGCTAAGTACTTTGCCGGCAAGACCCTCTTTGGAGCGGAAGTCCGGCCAAGGGGAAAGAGTGCAGCGGGCGCCGCTAAGGCCTTGGGATCTTCGGGTAGAGTTAACACTTCCGAATGCCCTGGCCGGGTGTCTGCATATATGTTAGTGTAAAATAATGAAGGAGGGAGGTATTTTTACCTTACCGCAGGATACGCAGGCGATGTTCCGGGGTCTGATGTGTCCCTGCTATTTTGGAGCGAGGACGCTAGTATAGCCCTCCGCTGTTTTTAATCGGGCTTGGCCAAAGACGTGGTTTGCTTTCCCTTTGACTCTTTCGATAGTGGAGATATGGGTATCGGTGATACGTTATGTGATGTGAACTTTCCCCTTGCCGCGTGTTGCTTTCTGCCGTTAATTTTAATTTCGTCCTTTACGTGGAATTTCATCCTTTTGGCGAAGGGGGAATGGCACTGCCTTTATGTGGTGCATCCGCGGTTGTCAAAATAAGGCGTCCATGCCTTGCGCCTCCTTTGATGATATGGAACTTGGCGCTCCGATCTGGGCCAGCCATGCTGAACTGATAGAACGGTCTTTCTCCTTGTCGTTGTGGTTGCTATTTGGAATCTACAAAACATTTGAGAGGCGGGCGTGATTTGACCCGGCAGTCCGAGCTGACCTATCATCCTTGACCCGACAGTATTGATCGCGCCACCTGAATTCATGAGCACATGTTTTATTTGAAATGGATCGAATGAGGAAGAAGGTTACCAGTGCATCAGTGTGAGGCCGAGACAATGTCTCGGTGTCCTCTTTGTTGAATGTGAGGGCATCCTCGGGAATATATCCCTCGATCCGCTTTTCTCTGGTGACAAGCATTTTTACTCTCCTTTTTATGAGTTCTCGGAGAGTGTCGTCGCTCCTTCACTATCGTGGTAATGCGTCGTGGCCCATTTGCTTCGTTCTTCTTGGCCGCCTTCCCTACTCGGGACTAAACTTGAAGTCGGTTGCACGACAGTTCTCGGCAATGACTTTTGTTGAGTGGCTTGGCTTTTCTCTTTTGGATTTGGTGGCCATCTTTGGCCCCGTGGCCGTGCGTATTATACAGTTCACACACCAAGCTATGATTCCTCTGAGAGGGATTCGACTGAATAGGCCTGGGCCATTTGGTGTCCCTGGTTTTGCTGATGGTGAACACAATGTCTGATACAACGATGTTGAAATTGTATCTTGATGGGCGAGGTGCCCTTGTTGGCCTTGTGTCCCCATTGCATCTGGCTCTATTGACGATTCCTCAAGGATATTATCCTTGATCCATTCTCCGATTGTTGCGAGGTAGATTGCAACTCGGGGCATTCCTCCTATCTACGGCGTACGAGCGGTATCTTTCGCTATTTGGCATCGGTTTCTTTGCCATGTGCCTGCTTAGGTATACTGAGCCCGAGGGGGCTCCCGGTTGGTCATCCACGGCCCTGATTTGCAACTGATGTCGGGTGTGGGCATCCGACCAGGTCTTGGCTGGATACCCAATCAAGTTCTGTTCTAACTGTCTTGGAATTGCTGGGCTTTGTTCGTTTAGGCTTTGAGTGAAGGCCTATTCCGCCCAGTCGTCTGGGACACGGGGTAGTTCTGTTCGTTCCATCTGGGAGCGAGATGCAAATTTTAGCAGCATTTCATTCTCCCTTTGTTTAATCTTGGATGCGTCGAGCTTTTTTTCCGTTGCTTCAATAGCACCGGCGTGTGCCTTTATGAAGGACTCCGCCGGTATGGTAAGTAAGTTTATAGGGTTGGGCGCTTGGTTATGATGCCACATCATGTCCCCTTTCGAGAGCGTTTCTTCGAACCTCTTCAATAAGATGGACTCGATCTCATTGTCTTTCGTGTCATTGCCTTTTACTGCACATGTATAGGCAGTGATGTGTTCGTTGGGATCTGAGGTCCCGCTATACTTAGGGGGTTTCAACATTTTGAACTTCTTTGGAGTGGGTTTCGGGGTCGCTTCCTCGGGGAACGGCCTTTGTACAAATTTCTTCGCATCCACACCCTTAAAGACCGGGGTCGCACCCGGGATCTGGTCGACCCTAGAGTTGTAGGTCTCGACCTTCTTATCATTCACTGTTTTATGAAGCAATCCGCCAGATTCTATCTTTTTGGTGAGATCCTCAAGCATTTTTAGTATGACAGGGTCGGCTATTGATCCGTTATTGCTCGATCTCTCGGGTACCTTTTTGGCTAGGAGAGCTGTTTCCGGCGCTACTGTACTGGGAGTCTTTAGACGGCTTTGTAACCAGGCGATGGCCAACTGTTATGCCTGCAACATTTCAAAAATAACATGAGGACTAACTCCATGTTCTTCCCAGGCTTGGGTTTTTTGGGCTTCCTGTGGTCGTTATGTCGTATGCTATTGTCGGTGTATGAGGTTTTGTTTACCTGTTGTGTGTCCTACGAATCCGAGTTTGCTAAAATTGGTTCAGGCGCGTTATTGGGATTCTGTGGTGGTGTGCCGACAGCCGGAATAGCCAAGCCGTTTTCCCGGTGATTTTCAATGTTGTCATTCTCAACTCTGTTTATCGAGCTAGACATTTTGACCTAAAATTAAAGGATCTTGGACAAGAAAAGGTGTGAAAGATAATTTGTGTTTGTGAATGGAACTAGCAAGAAAATAATCACTATTATTTTTAGCCCCACGGTGGGGGCCAAACTATTTACCGTGAAAATGGTAACAATAATTAAATTTGTAAATGGGACTTTAAAAATACATGATCAATTTTTATGCTAGTTTTTAGAGCAGTTGATGCTAGGCGTATGAAGTTTAACGATGAGATACAAGCTCAAATGGGGCAGTAATCAAACCTAAGGGCTTGCTACTTGGGCTTCGGACTGGTCGATGAAAGGCCTCGGGGTCGATATCCGGCTCGAGCTCAAGCTATTGGGGTTAATCGGGAAGGGGATAAAAATTAAGATATTATTAAAGAAGGCTCTTTGTGGTCAATACCAAGCAATAAATGAAGAACAAGTACAAAAGTAATGAATGCAAAGAGTAGCCTCGAGCGAGTAAGTTAGAGAGAAAAGAGGGAGAGAGATATTTGTTTACCGTGAAAATGGTAACGATAATTAAATTTGTAAATGGGATTCTAAAAATACGTGATCTATTTTTATGCTAGTCGTTAGAGCAGGTGGTGCTGAGAATATGAAGTTCAACAATAAAATACAAGCTAAAACAGGGCAATAATCAAACCGAGGGGCTTGATGCCCTCGCTTCGTACTGGTCGATGGATGACCTCGAGGCTAATAACTGGGATCGATCTTGAGGTAACGGGGGTAGTCGGGAATGGGACAACAATTAGGATATGATCAAGCAAGGCTCTTTTTGGCCAATATCAAGCAATAAATGAAGAACAAATATGAAACTAATAATGCTAAGATTAGCCTCGAGCTAGTAAGGACGAGCAAGTTTAGAGAGAAAAGACACGGAGAGAGAGATATTATTGATCTGGTGGAGAATAGCTGGAGCAACATCAGCCATTTACAAAGTGGCATGGATCCTTTATATAGGGAATACAATATAGTACAGAGTGCATTAAATGTAAAGATATGGGATAGGACGGCTAGGCACGGTGCTAGACTCTGCTGATTCTAGCTGCTCGCTTCGGGAATCCCCCATCCTCGGAACCTTTGTTGGGTCGCGGATGAACCTCGGGGGAGGTAAAGCTCGATCGTAATCCTACAGCCTCCAGATGCTGATTTGACTCCCTGAATGCACCTTAGTGGCGAGAAATAGACTCCCTTGATTTCACCGCATACAGATAGTCTCCAAATTTCCTAGAATGAAGTAATAGGAAATGATTTTGAACCATCGCCTCGAGGTCATCATTGTCATGATGTCATCAGTATAAGAGCATTAAATTCCATGCCCCAAAGAACTGTGCAAGGTCGCCGTCAGATGTGGTAATCAAGAAACCTTCCATTGGCTCGTCCTTTCCGTTTCCTCAGCGATTCCTCTAAATGCACCAGTTGCTAGACACCTCCCACTTTCATCCCACTTCCAAGCCCATGAGTCAGAATTTTTGTATTTGTCACTCTTTCATCTTTTCATAGAAGGATTTTTACCATTGACATGGCTAGGACCTCTAGGATAGTTCCCCAATGGAACGACACTGTATCGTCATCCCGATCACCTAAGGAGGAAACCAAAGTGATTCCCTCTTTGGAACAATTTACCCCCACTTGATCTCGACACGTCAGAAGATTTTAATATCGATACTACTTCATCTACGTTGGGCCAGTGCGAGCATGTGTCCCGATACGTTAGCGCCGTGATCGATATTAGCAAGGTGAGGAAGGACTGTCGATGGAGCGAGGTAGTGGCGATGTAGATTCTCGGTCCCAACGATAATATAACTGACTTTAAGGCTGGCTTCATTCACGTAAACACCTACCCATTTGGCCTGAGCCCTAATGAATCCGTCGAGTCTCCTTCCCTGGAGATCTACCTAGTTATCCTCGACTTCTGCGACCGATACCAAGTGACACTTGGTCAGATCTACCCTTCTTTTTGGAGGATAGTATTGATGCTTTGTCATTTCACCAAAGGGGTTGAGGGTGAGGTTTTTACCCTCAATCTCTGATCGGGATGTACAGCCCTCGACTTTATCGGGGCTTAATCAGGTTCCGCCATCGGTCCAAAAATTCTTTTTTCACGAGCGTCGATGAGGGAAAATATCGAGGATGGATGAGCAGGTTTATCCGAGTAAGGACCTCGGATGTCATTCCGGCCTAGGGGATGCCCTTTACAGAAAGGTGGAACTTCACACGTAAGAAATTTTCCCCTTAGTCTCTTTCCAACTACTCTTCATTTGTGCTTTTTGCAGCCGCCGCTTGGAACCTAGAGGTGGTCCTGGATTTGTCGGGATGGATTGGGTGGTTGAGCGAGAAGTTCCCATATCACGTTCGGTCTTGGATCGGCCTAGCTAAGAAGCGTTGGGTGGCCAAGAATCATGGTGAGGTTCATTTACCGCCTATGCTTCATGGTTTGTGTTCTTTTCTAAGCCCTTAGAAAAAGCATATTACTGTTATTGCACTGGTGCAGGTCTTGGCGAGAATATGCAGCTGAGACCGCCCCCCCCCCCCCCCCCCCCCCCCCCCCCCCCCCCCCCCCCCCCCCCCCCCCCCCCCCCCCCCCCCCCCCCCCCCCCCCCCCCCCCCCCCCCCCCCCCCCCCCCCCCCCCCCCCCCCCCCCCCCCCCCCCCCCCCCCCCCCCCCCCCCCCCCCCCCCCCCCCCCCCCCCCCCCCCCCCCCCCCCCCCCCCCCCCCCCCCCCCCCCCCCCCCCCCCCCCCCCGATGGTGAATTAGGGGCCATGGAGCCTGACACGAGCAAGAAGAGGAAAAGCAAGGCAATTGTTGTCTGTCCTGTGGCAATTAAAACTAGGTCACTCAGGTATTGACCCGCTGCTGGGACTACTGCTTTGACCTTATAGTCGAATCCTTATATTGAAGAAGAGGATGATGATTGGAAGCCCGCTAAGGAGGAGAACAAGGTCGAGTGTGAGAGACTTGCAGGCACCTCGGTCAGAGGATGCTGAGTTTAGAACAGCTAGCTTCGGTCGGGCTCAAGGGCTGGGGGTCCTTGAAGAGGATGTTGATGTAGCTTCGAATCGTGCGGCCGATTTTGCTGCACCTTCTGCCAGGGGAACCACTGGCATATGTCCTGAAGGGTGGGGGCTCGGAGCCTTCCACGAATGTGGGTTGCCACTTGGAGAAATTGGTGACCTGAATGACTTAATATCGAGCTTCTTGGTCTCGTCGGGGGAACTGCGGGATGCCCACGGGATGATCCGCGCCACAGCGGGGACTCCTCTCGAAGGGGGAGACTTTATTGCCAACATCCTTGAGGGTGTAATTGATAGAGCTGATCTTGATATTCCTGGCACCGTTAAAGCGGCAGAGAAGTCCATGCAGCAGGTGATAGTCATTTATCGTGCATTTCCTTCTTCCTCAAGCATCATTCTTCATCTTTCTAATTTTTCCGCTATGCCGCTGTGTAAGGAGATATACGATCATGCCATCCTCTGGCTCCGCGAGGAGGTTTCTTATCACGAAAAGGAGCATAAGAAAGTTATTTTGAAGCTGCGGGATTCGGAGGCTCGCTCTGCCCAGGGAGATAAAGAGCTAGGGGAACTTCGGGCCGCTTTGGAAACGACACTCAGGGAGAAGGCCAATCTTGTTGCTCAGGTACTTTACCTTGCTCGTACCTGAAATTTTACCCCATATTCACATACGTTCCGTATCCGTATATTCATTGGCTTACCCTTCTCATGTAGGTCGAGCAGAATGGCTCGCAGATTAATCAATTGCATGCAAAAATCTTTAGGTTGAGAGAGCAAAACAAAATAGTTGTCGGGGAATTAGCGACATCCCGAAATCTTCTCAAGGATGCTTGCGGGGAGATTAATGCTTTAGCAGCGGCTAAGTTCGAGGTCGAAAAAAATGCTGCTACTTATCAGGAGGACACGGCCACAGTGCATACAATAGCTCGTGACATATCCATAGCAGCTGAGCAGAAGCTAATTTGAGCTATCGAGCATGCTAAGGCGAAGGCAAGGAGAGAGACCCTGGAAGAAATAGGGGCCAAAGGCATCAACTTGTCAGCTGATCTTGAGGAGGCCCGTGTAGTGGAGGAAAGACTGGCACTTTTGATTGCCCCCGATAAGGGCGAAGAT
>MU750739.1:206703-236709 GCA_026770625.1 Nicotiana glauca | reverse complement strand
TTCCCCCTCCCCCCAGGGAATGAACAGTGTAAAGACATTTTTCTTTTTGACAATGTAAAAAAAAGGAGTTTTCACTTTTTCAGCCCTTCTCCTTGCCCTTTTGCTTCTGCGTTTTAGCTTTTGCCTCTCGGCGTCGGCCCTTTGGGTCCTGCTCTCGGACCAACCGGGGCCTTGAAACTATCCATGCCCCGGGGTTAAATCAACATCTCCTCTCGAACCGATGTTTGTGACGTTGGGGGTCTCCCCGAGGTCCTGTAGTTTTTCTGAGTCACATGTGAGCTGGAGTGATTCCGCCAATATGTTACCCTAGGAGAGGTGAAGTTAACGCAGCCAGAATTAATTGGCCTCCTTGGGTAAGCGGGCAGTTGTTGATTTGCCACTATATATTTGCTCATCTTCCCTTTAAGTGGCGAATTTGCTATTCTTGACAAGGCTATCTCTTCTGCAGAGCCTGGCGCTTTGTGCTAGTCCTTCCTCTTCCCTATTTTAAAAAAAAATTCTCAGATCCTTACTTTTTTTCCCCTTAGTTTGTCGTATCCATGGCCGCTGCTTCAAGATTCGATCATCGGGTGGAAGGGAGTCTTCCCTGCATTCCGTATTCGATCGGTGCCAGCGGTTCGCCTTCGACGTCGGGAGAGCAAGGTTCGGGATGCTTTGCCTCGAGGAGGGCTGTCACGCCGGGGAAACCTCCTAATGTTCCGGGCCATCGAGAGAATCCGCCGAGGATCATTTCATTATCGAGGGAGAAAAACCTCGAAATGATCATAAAAGAATGCGGATGGAGGGAAGGCGCAATTTCGCAAGTACATTCCCCCGAGGAGAGTGTC
The DNA here is from genome assembly GCA_026770625.1 of Nicotiana glauca. NCBI lineage: Eukaryota > Viridiplantae > Streptophyta > Magnoliopsida > Solanales > Solanaceae > Nicotiana > Nicotiana glauca. The sequence goes on along the minus strand of MU750739.1, from coordinate 235,882 downwards.
ATGACTTATGTTGAGGGATTTTTGAGCGTATACAATCATTTTTTTACATCGGGTTCCCCGGACCAGGTCGTGATGGATTTTTGTCAAAGGTATCAAGTAACATTGGCGCAGGTTCATCTCTTTCTTTGGAGAACAGTGCAAGCGATGAGATATTGTGCCAAAAAGGCCGGGATAGAATTTACCATTAGCCACCTTGTGAGGTTATATCGTCCATTGCACTACCGGGGCCTGATTGCTCTTTGGCGTCAATCCACTCGAGCTTTGGTAATTGGCAGCGAGGAGGATGAGGAACGTGGATGGATGAATCGGTTCGTTCGGATCCGAACAACCGATGTTATTCCTGGATATTTTCTACCATTTCCTGAGAAATGGAACTTCACATGTAAGTGCTTCATATGAACTATCTTTGTTTCAACCTGAGGCTAGCTCCATAATGATATCCTTTTTTTCTTTATTTGCAGCAACCCATTGGTTGCCCGGCGAGGTCCTTGATTTAGTCGAGTGGTCTCGTAAGCTGGCAGCTTGCTCGATTTATGATAGGCACCGGTGGCAAGATCAGTCAAAAGGGAGATGGGAGGCGAAGCATCATGGTAAGTTCCCAATGATCTATGCTCTACCTCCTAAAAAGGGCATCTTTCTTGTCAGCTTATTTGACTTAACTTTCACAGGCGCCTAGAGTCTTTTCGAGGTGAGGTTGTGTCCCCCGAGGAGGAGGAGAGGTTGTTAGGCTCGGGATCAAGGAGTGCTGATAAAAGGAAAGATGTTTCGGGGATCGAAAAGGCTTTTTATCGAGGCGACTGTTTCTCAGCGATTGAGGAGAAGTGACTCGGTCGATCGGCGATGTTCTGGGAGTGGTACTCTACCGGACATTGTTTCGACCTTCCACGAGGCTTACGATTTTGGCCTTATAGTGAGTTTCGACTACTGTAAGAATGTTTTGGCTCGCGCTCTTCTTCTTTTTCCTTATCTGGCTTTCTTTCATAGGCCTTCAACAGACTTAAAGTCGAGCTGCTTCGTTGTGGGAGGCTCTGAATAGGGAGAAATCACTCAAGATTCTTTGTGCAGCAAAAGAAAGCGAACTTGTCTCTTTACGATGTGAGGTGGACCGGAGCCAGATCTGGGAGGCCCTCCTGGAGAAACAGGTACCCTGCATTTCATGCCGACTTATATTCCTTTTTTATCTTGGCGTCTTGATGTTTTTCTTTTTCAGTTGAAGGGAAAGGCGGATTAGCTGAGACATCTCTGAGGCGAGGTTGGCCAAGTCAAATGTGAATTCACTGAGCTGCAGACGCATGTGAATTCCCATTTTGTGGCGAAGGAGAGGGCTCAGGTTGGAGTTTCTGCTCTTGAGGTGCAAATCCAGACCGTCTGTGCGAGCGATTCTGCTTGGATGGAGTTGATCGCGAGGCTCTCATCCGAGCTTTGAGGGCGAAAACCGAGGTGGTGAATGACCGGGCCGAGGTTGTGATGAATAGTACCAGGGTGGGGCAGAAAGTGGCAACCTATTCAAGGAGCATTGTCGCCACTAAAGCCGAGCTAAAGAAGACCCTCGATCGTGCAAGCAATAGCAAGGAATATGTGAGGTGCAGACCCCGGAGGGAAATCCTTGAGGAGATTCATGCCAGGGGCTTCGATCTCTCAAGGGAAATCAAGCAAGCTAAAGGAGAGGAGTATGATGCCAAGTTCCTTCTGTCTGATACCAAGGACAATGAGGAGGAGGCCACCAGGCCATAGTTGCTAAAAGGGGGAATGTTTATTCCCTGCCTTCTTCTTTGTGCATATAGCTTTCATAATATGTCATAGGTTGAGGTTGTGCTCCACCGCCAATATGTAAAAATAAGAGGGGGAACCCCGCAGTTTGTATCTTTTGTACTTATGTTTGTCAGGATTTCAGTCAGGTCGATTCGACCTTTGGGTTGATAGAAACCTCTGAAACTGTAATATGGCCTCGATGTCAGTTAGAGCAGTGATAGGCTTTTGCACTTTAACCGTCTTCGGGTTCAATCTCCGAGTTGGGATCTGACTCGAGCTTAATTTATCCTCAAGTTTTATGTTTGCACAGGCTGGCAATAGTGGCTCTTACGCCTTCGGTTGGAGCGACCTTTTATATATGTGGCCCTTAGGCATGTATAGTTAACTATTTTCGATCCGGTCTCTGAATCGGGTTATGACTTGGGCTCATTTTAATCCTCAAGTTTTCAATTTTCAGGCTGGCGACAGTGGCTCTCACACTGTTTGGTCGTTGAGACCTTTTAGTGTGCGGCTCAAAGGCTTGTTTGGTTGACGATAATGGCTCTTACACTTTTGCCCGTAGGAATTTCGTAGGCTTTGTTTTCCTCTCGTTAAGGTCTTTTTGAAATAATTTTTCCTAACACGCCGTCGTTTCTGGAAAAACCTCAATTTCAAGTCGTTAGCGACAGTGTTCGAGCACCTCGGAAGGTTCTTAGCTCATAGTCTGAGCAACTCGAAGCCTTGTGTTTTGGAGCTGACATGGTCGAAGCTCCTTTGCCTATTGAGAGAAGCCTATTTTAACTGGTTCTTCCTAAAGTATATTTAAAGTAGTGGCCTGCGTTTTTTGTTAGCAATAGTCGGGCGGCCTCGAGTCATGTTAATTTGGTTGATGCAGCCATTTTGACTGTAGTCTTGTGTGTTTGTCCAGAGCCATTTTTTATCCTGAGTGACATTTTAGGCATCTACACCGGGGGTATGCCCTTTCAGGATTCTTACAAATGCGACGTATAGCCTAAACTTCGGGATTGAGTTTTATGCCGATAGAAAGGTCTTACAAAATTTTCATGCCTGTTGAGGTCTTACAGTTTGCCATGCCTGTTGAGGTCTTACAGTTTCTTGTGCCTATTGAGGTCTTATAGTTTTTGTTGCTATGTAGAATTGATCTGGTGGTACTGACTCTGCCCGCTCAGGGTCTTACAGTTTTGGGTTTTCCAGTGTATGGCGATTGACGACAATCTTTGAGTCATCAAGTTTAATTAGGCTCAAAGGCCATTATTCGTGTGCTTGGAGATGCCTTGTTGGGGCCTTGTGAGCCCAGAGTTCCGACCCTGGGGTCGTGCCGGTGCCAAATTGTTGACGCTAAGTCTCCGAGTATTTTAGGATGCATTTGATGGAGGGATCCTTGCCGAGAGTATGCAGAATATTCCTTATTTGGAGTGTATGATGCTGAAAGATACTCTTTTATTGCTTGGCATAAATACGTATTGTTTTATTGTTGCGAGCTCAACCTGCACGGGCACGGCTTCCTGGATCGTTTGGTATGGTACATGATTCCCTATTGAAACTTAATCTGCAATTCCCTGGCCCTTCCAAGCGGATGGCGCTTTCGAGGGTGGGGTGTCCTTCATCGTTTGGTTGCAGAAGAAGGCATATGGTTTTGTCGAATCTTCCTCAGGGGCACGTCGCTCCGCTAAGAACCTTGCTGGGGAGACCCATCTTGGGGCGAAAGTCCGGCCGAGGGGAAAGAGCACGGCGGGTCCTGTTAAGGCTTTGAGGTCGCCGGGTAGAGTTAGAGCTTCCAAATGCTCTGACCCGGTATCTGTATACAGGATAGTGAAAAATAACGAAGGAGGGAGGTAGTTTTCCTTTACCGCGGGATCTGTAGGAAATGTTTTGAGGTTTGGTATGTTCCTGCTATTCGGGGTATGGATTCTAATGCAGCCCTCTGCTGTATTTGATCGGGCTTGGCCGATGATGTGGTTTGCCTACCCTTCGAGAGTGGAGATATTGGTGTCGGCGATGCGTCATGTGATGCGTGATTTTTCCTTGTCGCGTACTACTTCATGCCGATGGTTTTAATTTCGTCCTTTGTGTGGAATTTCATCCTCTTGCCAAAGCAGGGGCGGCCCTATCCTCGGTCTATGCGTCCGAGGTTGCCGGAATAAGGCACCCATGCCTTGTACCTCCTTCGATGACATGGAACTCGGCATTCCGGTCTGGGCCGATCATGCTATGCTAGGGGAATAGTCTTTCCCCCTTATTGTAGCGATCATCGTTTGGAGTCCTCTAAAGATTCGAGAGGTGGTTGTGTTTTGACCTGGCGGTTCGACAGTGTTGATCGAGTCACCTGAACTCATGAGCACATGTTTTATTTAAAATGGATCGAGTGAGGAAGAAGGTTACTAGTGCATCGTTGTGAGGTCGAGACGAGATCTCAGTACCCTCTTTGCTGAATGTAAGGGCATCCTTGGGGGTATACCCCCAGATATTCCTTTCTCCGGTGCCGATAAATTTTTCTCTCCCTTTTACAGGTTCTTGGAAAGGATCGTTGCTCCTCCATTATCGTTGTAATGTGCTACTGCCTGTTTTCTTCGTTACTCCTAGCCGCCTCCCATACTAGGGGCTGAACTTGAATTCGGTCGCTCGTCAGTTCTCGGCGGTGATTTTGGTCGGTTAGCTTGGCGTCTTTCCTTCGGAGCTGGTGGCTATCTTTGGCCCTGCGGCCATACTTGCTATGTAGTTACCGCGCCAAGCTGTGATTCCTTTGAGAGGAATTCGGCCGAATTGGTCCAAGACATTTGACGTCCCAGGTTTCGCCTACGGCAGACATGATGTTTGGTATAGTGATATGGAAATTGTATTTTGATGGGCAAGGCGCCCTTGCTGGCTATGCGTCCTCGTCAAATTTGGCTTCGTAATCGATTCCTCGAGGATATTATCCTCAGTCCATTATCCGATAGTTGCAAGGTAGATTACACCTCGGGCCATTCCTCCTATCTATGGCGCACGGGTAGTATTTCGCTCTGTTTGGGTAAGATGAGCCTAAGGAGGCTCCAGGACGGTCAACTATGACCCTGGTTTGCGACTGATGCCGGGTACGGTCATCCGACCAGGTCTTGGCTAGGTACCTGATCAAGCTTTGTTTGAACTGCTTTGAAATCTTCGGGCTCGATTTGTTTAGGCTTTGAGTGAAGGCCTCTATTGCCCAGTCATTCGAGACTGAGGGTAATCCTATTCGTTCCATCGAGGAATGAGGTGCGAATCCTCATAGCATTTTATTCTCCCTTTGCTCGGCCCTGGATGCGTCGGGCTTTCTCGTTGTCATTTTGATGGCACTGGCGTGTGCCTTTATGGAGGACTCTGCCAGTATGGTAAGCGGGTTTATGGGGTTGGGCGCTAGGTTATGATGCCACATCACAGTTCCTTTCGAGAATGTTTCCCCTAACCTCTTGAATAAGATGGGCTTGATCTCATCATCTTTTGGTTCGTTGCCTTTTCCCGCGCACGTATAGGCGGTGATGTGTTCGTTGGGATCTGTGGTCCCATTGTACTTAGGGAGTTCTGGCGTTCTACACTTCTTTGAAATGGGTTTCGAGGCCACTTCCTCGTGGAACATACGTCGTACGAACTTCCACGAACCTTATTCAATCCCTTTGAAGAGATCCTCAAGCATCTTTTCCATCGAAGGGTTGGCTACTGATCCGTCATTGCTCGATCTCTCGGGTACTTGCTCGACGTGGGGAGCCGTTTCCGGTGCTGTCGTGCTGGGATTCTTCGGATGGCTTTGTAACTGAGCGATGGACAACTGTTGTGCCTGCAATATTTCAAAAATAACATGAAGATTAACTTCCTATTCTTCCCGGGCTAGGGTTCTTTGAGCTTCCTGTCGGTCGCTATGTCATATACTCCTGTCGGTGTGTGAGGTTTCGTCGACCTATTGGGGTCCTGTGAATTCGCATCCTCTAGAATTAGCTCGGGTGCGTTATCGGGATTTTGTAGTAGCGCATTGACAACCGGAACAACCATGCTATTTTCCCCGTGATTTTTGAGGTTGTCATTCTCGACTCTTTTTACCGAGCCAGACATTTCGACTTGAAATCAAGAGATCTTGGACAAGAAAAATTGTGAAAGATAACTTGCGCTTTTGTAATGGAACCAGCAAGAAATAATCACTATTATTTTTAGCCCCACGGTGGGCGCCAAACTATTTACCGTAAAAATGGTAACGACAATTAAATTTGTAAATGGGATTCTAAAAATATGTGATCTATTTTTATGCTAGTCGTTAGAGCAGGTGGTGCTGAGAATATGAAGTTCAACAATAAAATACAAGCTAAAACAGGGCAATAATCAAACCGAGGGGCTTGATGCCCTCGCTTCGTACTGGTCGATAGATGACCTCGAGCCTAATAACTGGGATCGATCTTGAGGAAACGGGGGTAGTCGGGAATGGGACAACGGTTAGGATATGATCAAGCAAGGCTCTTTTTGGCCAATATCAAGCAATAAATGAAGAACAAATATGAAACTAATAATGCTAAGAGTATCCACGAGCTAGTATGGACGAGCAAGTTTAGAGAGAAAAGAGAGAGAGAGAGATTATTGATCTGGTGGAGAATAGTTGGAGCAACATCAGCCCTTTACAAAGTGGCATGGATTCCCTTTACATAGGAGAGGGAAACAATATAGTACAGAGTGCATTAAATGTAAAGATAAGGGATGGGACGGCTAGGCACGGTGCTAGACTCTGCTGATTCTGGCTGCTCGCCTCAGGAATCACCCATCCTCAGAACCTTTGTTGGTTCACGGATGAACCTCGGGGGAGGGAGCTCGATCATAATCCTGCAGCCTTGGGATGCTGATTTGACTCCCCGAATGCACCTTAATAGCGAGAAATAGACTCCCCTGATTTCACCACATACAATATTATTGCTCTTCTGTAGAATAGGTGGTTGATCTTTGCAAAGTGTTAACTACTCCTTTTTTATAAGAGGGAAGAGTCCAAACTTCGTACAAGATATATTAAGTGATAAAGGAAGCGGGATGGGACAGCTAACTAGCTTCATGGAGCATACGTAGGCCAATGTTAGGCTGCCCAGGTATACTTAATCGAATCCGTATGCACTCTTCGGAGGCCCTCCATATTCGTCGGGGTCTCGGCCAACATTATCCCCAGGCCGGGTGTCGATAGGTTTTGAGGGAAGTAGCCGATTCAAGGTCTCGACCCTTTGAGGCGATCTCCTAAAGCACTTTGTCAATGAGAAATTGGTCCCCCCCAATTTCACTGTACACAATGGTTGAGGAGGGCATTGTCCTCGGTCATAAGATCTCAAATAACGGTATCGAAGTGGACAAAACGAAGATTGAAGTGATTTCAAAACTCCCTCCTCCTAATTCCGTCAAAGGAATGAGGATTTTTCTTGGGCATGCGGGGTTCTACCGAAGGTTCAGTAAGGACTTCTCAAAGGTGGTGAATCCCTTGTGCAAATTATTGGAAAAATATGCAAGGTTTGTGTTTAATGAAGAGTTCATGCAAGCTTTCTCAATTAAAAACTGACAACCACTCCTGTTATTACCGCACCCAATTAGATCTTATCCTTTGAGCTTATGTGCAAAGCAAGTGATGTTGCAGTAGGAGCGGTCTTGGGGAAAAGAGTGAACAAGATGTTTCACCCAGTGTATTATGCAACCAAAACTATGAATGATGCCCAGGTTAATTATACGCTGATGGAAAAAGAGTTGCTAGCCATAGTGTTTGCCATGGAAAAGTTTAGGCCTTATCTCATGGGAGCCAAAGTGATTGTTCATACTTATCACGCGGCACTCCGTTACTTGATGACAAAGAAGGATTCTAAGGCTCGATTAATGAGATGGGTTCTATTGCTTCAAGAGTTTGACCTTGAAATTGTTGATTGAAAAGGGTGTGAAAACCAAGTGGTGGACCACTTGTCCCGCTTGGAAGAGGAGGGGAGTCCCCGTGATGGCCTCGAAATTAATGATTCATTCCCGAATGAACAACTCATCTCCATATCTTTGAATAGTATGCCCTAGTTTGCCAATGTTGCTAACTTTCTTGTGACCGGAATTGTTCCATGTGAGCTCTCTTCTAACCAAAGGAAAAATCTTAAACGGGATAGCTTGGAGTACTACTGGGATGAGCCTTATTTTTGCAAGTTTCTAATGATGGTGTGATCCGGAGATGTGTTCCGGAAGAGGAGCAAATGAGTATTCTTGAGGCTTGCCATTCTTCTCCCTACGGTGGTCATCATAGTGGGGCGAGAACTGCTTCATAGGTTCTCAACTGTGGTTTTTATTGGCCTACATTGTATAAAGATGCTAGTGAGCTTATGAAAAGATGTGATAAGTGTCAGAGAGCTGGTGGAATTTCCAAGAAGGATGAAATGCCTCTCACTACTATTCTTGAGATTGACATATTTGATGTGTGGCCATTGATTTCATGGAAACTTTTGTGAGTTCAGGTGGTAACACGTGTATTCTAGTTGTTGTTGATTGTGTTTCCAAGTGCATTGAAGTTTTGTCTTTGCCCAACAATGAGGCACCGAGTGTAGTGTCTTTCTTAAAGAAAAATATTTTTACAAGGTTTAGCACTCCTAGGGCGATCAATAGTGATGGGGATTCTCGTTTCTTCAATAGGGCATTTGACACTTTGCTTGCAAATTATGGTGTCAATCATAAGGTATCAACCCCTTATCATCCTCAGGCTAGTAGACAAGTTGAGGTCTCCAACAGGGAGATAAAGAGCATATTGACAAAAACTGTCAATGCAAATAGGACAGATTGGTCAAAGAAACTGGATGATGCTTTATGGGCTTATAGGACTGCTTACAAAACTCCAACTGGTATGTCTCCGTACTGGGTGGTATTTGGGAAAGCGTGCCATCTTCCGATTGAGTTGGAACATAAGGCCATGTGGGCGCTGAAGAAGTTAAATCTTGAGTGGGATGTTGCAGCAATCTCTGGGTAGAGCAACTTAATGAACTAGATGTGTTCCAGTTTCATGTCTATTCTAGATCGTCCTTGTATAAGGACAAGATGAAGTACTTACATGACAAGTATGCCCGAAGCAAGGAATTCAAGGAAGGTGATTTGGATCTTCTATTAAACTCTCGGTTATAACTGTTTTGGGGAAAGCTCAAGTAAAAAAGAAGTGCCCCTTTTGTAGTGGTGCATGCAACTCCGTTTGGTGCTCTTGATTTGAAAAACAATAATGGTAAAATCTTCCGAGTTAATGGGCACCGAGTGAAGCACTATCTTAGAAAGTTTGATGATAGCCACCTGGTGGCAATGATCCATTTCAAGTGATTGATGGTAACCTGCAACGTGCCGCGACGTTAAAGCAGGCGCTTCTTGGGAGGCAACCTATGTGTTTATCTTTCTTTTTGATTTTCTTCTTAGTGTAGGCTTTGTTTTGGGCTGACTAGTTGTGAAGTTTGTGTAGGAATTGTTAATGCAGTGCAGGACTAATACTGGAAAAATTTAGCTAAGTGTGTTACTGGACCGCTGACCGTTCTAAAAATTCCACGGTCAATGGAAGCTTTTTCACGGGGGCGTGATTTTGCAGTGGATGCGGACTTGAAAACTCCAAATTGTAACCTCTCTGAAGTTTCAACCAGGTCAATGATGGAATTTTTGCTGTGAGCGGACTTGTTTCGTGATCGCATCAGTTCTTCCACTCTCAGTGGTTCTTTCTTAGTAATATCCCTTCAAAAAGGTAAAAGCGCGGACCGTAGTGTAATTACGCGGCCGCACCAAGTAAATCTGTGGTCCATGTACTTTTTAGTATAAATAGAAGGTCATCAGCCCTTTTAAGCTTTTCGAACCCTAGACTCTCACTATACCTAAATCACTGTTCATCATCTTATTGTTGGCTTTCAATTTCAATTATTCAAGAGTTAGATTTCTTCTACACATCTCACAACTGGTATGCTCAATTTATCGTATTCCTTTTATGTATTTTGCTTTTCTTTTTTCTTTGTTTTAACTTCTTCTTTTTAATTAGGATTTGATTAATCCCAATAATCTAGGCATTGATGTTAAAAATTCATGTGGGTACTTGTTATGCGTGCCTAATAGGGAATAGGGTTGTTCATTTTACCACCTAATTGCCTAATTTGTATGCTACTGAAAACCCTAGAGTGCATGTTCTTTTTTAATTTCGCGGTCGCGACCTTAATTCTGTGGTCAGTGTTCATATGCAGTGTTAGGTTAAATATAATTTGCATTTCCATGGTCAGTGGTCAGTGTCCTGCTTTATACGGCCGCACTTCTTTTTTCATGGACCGCAAATTATAAATTTAGAGAATTTCTAAGTTGGGTCCACGACAGCATTCGTTTTTCTGCAAACAGTGGTGAAGCTTTCGCGACTGCACCTAAAAATTTGCTACCAACGGTGATCAAGCTTCAGAAACAGGGTAGTCTGAACCCCGGTCCTTCGCGGCCGCGATCCTTTTTCCGATGTCAGTGGACCCTTGCTTTTAGACACACTGGCAACTTTTCATATGCTTTCCTATGATGTTTCTTTTAACACAATACTAATGAATTTTCAGTGATTGTATATGCAGATAATGGTCCGATCTAGAGGCACAGGTGATAAACAATAAGGGAGGGGAGAGTCCTCCAGGGGCTAGGGAGAGGGAAACAACCAGCTGCTCCCCTAGCTCCTAGAAGGCTCATTGGAAGGAAACAAACCCTCCAAAGGCCCGCTCCTGACACTTCAGAGACCAGTGAATAGTCCCCTCTCGGGGGATTTCAGAGGGGGAGGCTGGCCAGACTCAACAAGAGGCACAATCCCAGTCCCGTAGCCTTGTAGATAAATCATGTTCATTATCCAAACCTTCTGAGAGCTCGGGAGATAGTGACACACCTACACTTCCTACCTCAAGTACTGCAGCTCCAGCCTCCATACAAGCCCTGGTAAACATTGATGATAATGATGATGTCCTAGATGACGGAAGGGGTGGTGACACTCAGATAGGGGGGGTTGGTAAGATCAAGGAACCCTGTGGTATGGCAAGAACAGTTTGTGAGTGAGAAAGCCTACCACAAGTTTTGGGAGTGGTGGCCTCAAAGATCACTTACACTTGAGAAGGTATTCATTGAGCGAGAATTTCTACCCCACAACCTTAATGTACGAGAGAGTGGGGTGGAAGTTCTTCACCAGCAACTTACCGGATGCCAATGAACATTTGGTTAAGGAATTCTATGCAAATGTCACCCATATAAAAAGGGCACGTATTTGACCAAAGTACGCAACAATAAAGTTATGTTTGATGGAAAGACTCCAAATGACTGTGATGGGTTTAATGATGAGGATGAGTCCCTATATCTAGAGAAGGTGGCTATGGATTAGTTAGTCCGCCCTTGGCTTGCATCGGTGATAGCTATTCCTGCGACTACTCCAACTTAGATAACACATGGGGCCCTGATCTACAGGAACACTCTGAGCTTTGAAGCGAAGGGGTGGTCTACTTCTGTGTGCTGTTGGTTAGACCCTACTACTTCGAGAATATTATGGCCAAGGTGATTAACAGACTGGTTGGCAGAGATGAGAGTTCATATCCCTTCCCAAACTTCCTCACCATGTACCTAGAGGATTAAGAAATAGAAAGAAAGGCCTTTGACACCACAGTAAAACCAAAGAGACCATTCTCCTGGTACAGCCTTTAGGGTACGGACAACCCCAAGTCCAAGGGAAACACCACCACTTCTATTGGCCAGTCTGAGGAGCCAGGGGTGGTGGATACTAATTTCGAGCCTTCTACTACCATGCTACATCCTCTCTTCAGACTATCTGCTCCTATTCCTACTTCGATGCCCTCTTTATCAGCATACCCTCTGCACTGTGGGTTAATCAAACTCATTCCAGCATCAACAACTAGATGCAGGCAGCTACATCAAAGTTGTCTGTCCTATCCAGCGCAGTGGTAGCTCAGTCAGCTCCAACAACAGCCTCAGGTGCCTGCTTAAGTTGAGGAATCACCAAAGGAGCTTCTGGACAACCTGAAGCTTATTATGGACACTTTGGATGCACAAGGAAAAACAATCAAGGACCTGGTCCTCAAAGGAGTCAGTAAAGCTGCTGAGGGAGGAGGTTAAGAAGATCTCATCAGATGGAGACATTTCACTAGACTTACTCTTGGAGGAGTAAGTTCCAGTAGCTCAGGCAGCACAGGGACCAGAACAGGAGTCTGACAGAGAACGGTGAGAAGAGGAGTGATTCCCCAGACTGAGGGTTTGGAGATTGAGTTGGAGGACCCCGAAGGAGGTGACTCAGGCCAGCCACAGGACCCAGCTAGTGACTCCATACAGACAGAGGCATCATAGGGAGTTATCTTTACTCTATACCCTTTCCCTATTCTATTTTTGCTGATAGCATTGAGAAGACTACTACTTTTTATTTTGGGGGTGGCCTTATTTTGATGATGATTTGGATATTTTGGATATTTGGTTTGTAAAAACCTTGATACTATTTTCCATTATGCTCGTACTTTTAACTTTTGGTATGTATATAAAGTTAATTTTCCATGTATATATTCATTCCCCTTTTATTTATATTCGTCTCAATCCCCTATTGTACATATTCAGTTTACTTTCCGTAGTTTACTTCGTAACTTTCTTTAAAATTTTTCTTAATAGAGTAACTTCTTATTTCATTTAGTAGTTTCTTTTTCAATTTATAGCTTCTTACTTTTATAAGTTTTCATGATCAATAAGCCTTTGGTTTTCTTAATGCAACGGTTCTTTCCAAAGGTGGAATTTGTGTGAACCGGGTGGCTCTTCCCGATGGTGGACGGCATGAAAACATTCTTAAGGGTTTGAGTCTTTTTTTCTTCATGTTTTTGTGTATATAGTAGTAATAAATAAAAGCGTCTCAGGCAAGATTCACTTGGGCCTAACACATTTACCTTTGACCATATGGTTAAAAACAAGTTGATTTGCGAAGAATAGTGCTAGTTGTGACCTTTAGACTCTTGTATTGACTCAACCATCATTGAGTGCCTCCTTGGAGACACTTGTGTTGCTCAATCTTAGCTAGTTTTGTTGTGGGCCCTCTACTCTGTCTCTTTAGCAGTCCAATATCTTGTGAGCAGGGGTTTTAATTTGCAAGTCCAATTCCTGTGCCACTAAGTCTAGAACTTGCCCTGAATGTTTGTCTAGGAGAAATTCTAAGTGTAGCTCGACTTGAGAAATGAATATAGGCTCTACTTGATCCAACTTGAAACTTGAAAGCATCCGTAGCCACACAAATATGATATCCCTAGTCAACCCCGTTGAGCCGAAACCTTGTTCTTTTAATAACCATGATACACACCTTTATCCGTTCTATAATGACCCTTTCTTGGCACCCAATCTTTCCTTAGCACAAATGGCTAAAGCATTAGTTTGGGAGGAGAGATGAGGAATGCTAAAGTGATAAAAGATACAAAATGAAGAAAAGAAAAGCCAAAAAGTCAAAAAGAAAGTGAATAGTATAGAAAAATAAAGGGATTCAATGGAAGTAATGATGAAAGGCTTGGCATGGGCAGAAAAGTATAAAAATGATTATCATGAACAAGAAAGATTGACAGTGTGTCTCTCTAATCCCCTAAGGAAGAAGAAAATGACTCAAAGATTAAGAAAGTGTGAGCCGAAATGAGAAAACGGAAGTGCTTAAGCAAAGATAAGACCTTCATAGGCCGATATATCCTACCTTGAACCAAAAGCCTTCATTACATTTCCGTAAAAGCCTTGTACAATTTCAAGTTGAGTGAGATTACATTAGTGGTGAACTGGACTTATGACCTTCCTTTGAGAGAGATAGTGTATGTTTCCTCAAACCTTGTTGTGAGTGCTACTATCTAAAGTGAGATTTGATTATGGAGCGTAGAGGAGTAAGATTTTGTGTTCCGCAATGACCTATGTAGTAGAAAAAGCTTCCTTGATGAGTTAAGTCAACTCTTGATGCTCTTGTATCACACTAGATTTATAGTACTAAAAAGGTTGTGTGTTCTTAATAATGCATTTATGTTGAGGGTAATTGTTAGTACCAATTGATGCTTGATGAAGTCACCTTAGGACAGCTGAAATTTTCCTTTCTTTTGTCTTGTGGAGGTGGCAATTACTTTGTTTGCTTGAGGACAAGCAAAAGCTTAAGATTGGGGGAGTGCATAACTATGTATTTTAGCCTATCTTATGATATCTTTTGCTTAGGTTTTGGATAAAAATGTGTAAAAGTATACCCGAAAACTAACTTAAGGTGCTTAATTGCAGGTTTTTGTCAAAATGAGGCAAAGGCGCAAAAATGAACTCATAAAGGAGTCAAACTTGCACAAGCCCAAAGAATGGAACTAGAGCTGTCAGAAATATTATTACGCGTATGCGTATGATACTCCGCTAAGGCGATTGAAAATATGCTGCAGCGAAAGTGATGTTCAGAGAAGTTGCAGCCAAGTGCTAGAAACACCGCCAACCGCGTCTAAATTACGCGACCGCCAAAGTACCAGGCGCGGATGCGGTACAAATTCCGATGAGGGGTAGATAGAGAATCAGAGACCTTGCAATATGAGCTCAAATGAGGAACGCAATTCGTGAATATTTTACGCAGCCACGATAGATGCCAACGTTGATGCAGAAGACTTTATGCTTTCTGAGAAGCCTAGCCTAGTCCCAGTCCAAAATTGAAGAAACATGGTCCGCACTTGTTTTTTACGGCCATGAAAGTCCATGCATTGAGGCGCCCAGCATTTCGCTGACAACGGAACCTCCGTAGGGATATTTTTGTCCAATAATTTCAGTTGTGTATATTTAGATCTTTTTCATATTTGTAGGTTATCTTTTGTCTGAGGAGCTCGTGAAAAGCCGTATTTTACCACTTAGAGTAATTTTAGAGCAGTTTTAGCTATTATTCCTAGATTTTATTCCTATAATCAACTTTTATGGCTTATATTTTATCTCCATATTTGATTTCTACTTGATTACGAGTAGCTAAACCCATTAGCTAAGGTTGTGATCCAAACCTAGTGTGAGTATTTAATGGGTCTTCCATTTTAGGGCTTAATTGTTTATGGGTTAGTGATATTTAGCTTGATTCATGCTTTAATTGTAGAATTTATGGTTGCAAATACTGATTCGTGCCTTTATGACTTAGACTCTTCTTGAGAAAAAGGGACTAAGTCTAGGAAAATTAGGCTAACAAGGAATTGGGGTGCATTCAAGAGATTGGTCACCCCAATTAAAGGATAAACCTAGAGATAGTAATACCCGACTTGAGCTAATTTTACTTGCATTGTTTGAACAGTCAATTGGGCTTGAGAAAGCCAATTAGGGTAAAGTCACTCAAACTACCGAGAGGTATAGAGTGAGTAACTATGAGTAAAGTTTTTATCATGATCCCAAATATAGCAAGCTTGTTCTAAATTCTAGACACCATTAGATACTCATTTAGGTGTAAGTCACTTCCCTAGTGCTTTTTATCAATTGAGAAAAATCCTACAAAAATATTTTACTTATATTATTTTCAGCAATCAGTAGAATTAACAGTAGAATAGAAACAAATTCAAGCATGGCTAGAAGTACAATAAGAGCAACACGCATAGCTAGATTGGATAGAAACCCAACTCCCAACCAATATTAGCTCCTTGTGGATATCGACCTTTCGGGTAAAAGTTGTATCAACCACTACTTGCCATTATATAGTGGTGTAGGGTTAGGGGCGATCATCTGGCTACCAATAGTTGAGGATTAGGGAATCTGATGTCCCTAAGACAGCCTTTTGGATTGGATATGGGCATTATGAGTTTCTGGTGATGTCATTTGGGTAGACAAATGCCCCAACAGCATTTATGGACTTGATGAACTAGGTGTTCAAGCCATATTTGGATTCTTTGTGATTGTTTTTATTAATGATATCTATATCTACTCCCACAGTTGAGAGGAGCACGAGCAGCATCTTCGGATCGTACTTACAACTCTAAGAGACAGCCAGTTATATGCAAAGTTTTCAAAGTGCGAGTTTTGCTTAGATTTAGTCACTTTATTGAGGCATGTTGTATCATTAGAGGGCATTTAGGTAGACCCTAAAAAGATTAAGGCAGTTTAGAACTAGACTAGGCACTACTTCAGCCATGGAGATCCAGAGTTTCTTGGGTTTGGTAGGTTATTATCGTCGGTTTATGGAGGGATTCTCATCTATAATAGCCCAATTGACCAGGTTAACCCAGAAGGGTGCCCTGTTAAGATGGTCAGACGAGTGCGAGGCAAGCTTTCTCAAGACTACTTTGACTACGGTATCGGTATTGGTGTTGGCCATAGGTTTAGGCTCTTACACGGTGTATTATGAAGCATCCCGTGTTGGACTTGGTGCGGTATTAATGCAGGATGCTAGGTAATTTCATATGCTTCACCACAATTGAAGGTTCACGAGAAGAATCACCTTGTTCATGACCTAGAGCTTGCAATCATTGTTCATGCGCTGAAGATTTTGAGGCACTATCTTTACGGCGTGTCGTACGAAGTATTCACAGATCATAGGAGCTTGTAGTATTTGTTCAAGCACAAGGAGCTTAATTTGAGGCGGAGGAGGTGGTTTGAGCTATTAAAAGACTATGATATACCATCTTGTATCATCCAGGGAAGGCCAATCTGGTGGCTGATGCTTTTAGTAGAAAGTCAGCGAGTATGGGCAGCCTTACATACATTGAAATCGGAGAGAGACCACTTGCATTAGATGTTCAGGCCTTGGCCAATCAGTTTCTGAGGTTGGATGTTTCTGAGCCCAGCCGTGTTCTAGCTTGTACAGTCGCTCGGTCTTCTTTGTTTGAGTGCATCATTGGCAGTATGAAGACCCTTATTTGCTTGTCTTTGGGGAATTACGGCACGGTCGTGCCAAGAAGGTTATTGTTGGAGGTGATAGGGTTTTGTGGTTGCAGGTTCGCATTTGTGTGCCTAATGTGGATGGACTACGTGAGTTAACTCTTGAAAAGGCCCACTATTCCCGGTATTCTATTCATCCAGGCACTGCCAAGATGTATTAGTACTTCCAACAGCATTATTGGTGGAAAAGGATGAAGAAGGGTATAGTTGCATATGTAGCTCGATGTCTAAATTATCAGCATATAAAGTGTGAGCATCAAAGACCTGGTGGTTTTCTCTAGAAGTTAGAGATTCCTTAGTAGGAGTGGGAATGTATCACTATGGATTTCGTTGTTGGACTCCCACGGACTTAGAGGAAGTTTGATGCAGTTTGGGTCATCGTAGACAAGCTAAGAAAGTTAGCGCATTTCATTCCTATGGCAGTTATTTATTGATTAGAGCGGTTGGCAGAGATTTATATCCGTGAGATCGTCTGTCTTCACAATGTACCCGTGTCTATCATTTCTGATCGAGGTACGTAGTTTACCTCGTACTTCTGGAGCGTAGTACGGCGTGATTTAGGCATGCAGGTTGAGCTGCATAGCAATTCATCGTCAAACGGACGGACAATCTGAGCGCACTATTTAGATATTAGTAGATACGCTCCACGTTTGTTTTATATACTTCACAGATTCGTGGGATCAGTTCTTGACGTTTACACAATTTACCTACAACAACAATTACTAGTCGAGCATTTAGATGGCTCTTTCTGCGGCATTATATGTTAGGCGGTACCGATTGCCAGTTGGATGGTTCGAGCCGGGGGAGGCTCGGTTGTTAGGTACATATCTAGTACAGGATACCTTGGATAAGGTCAAGATTATTCAGGATCAATTTCGCACAACTCAGTCCAAGCAAAAGAGTTATACCGATCGTAGAGTTTGTGATGTTGCATTCATGGTTGGATAGAGAGTGTTGTTCAGTATATCACACATGAAGGGTGTGATGAGGTTCATAAAGAAGGGCAAGTTGAGCCCTAGGTATATCAGACCATTTAAGATTTTTGAGAGAGTAGGAGAGGTGGCTTACAGGCTTTCGTTACCACCTGGTTTATCAGTAGTTCATTCGGTGTTCCATGTGACCATTCTCCGGAAGTATCATGGCGATCTGTCTCATATGTTAGATTTCAAGACTATCCAGTTGAACAAGTATTTGACTTGGATGAGGAGCCGGTGGCTATTCTAGCCCGGCATGTTCGTCAGAGTATATCAAAGAGTTATCCTTTAGTTCGAGTGCATTGAAGAGGTCGGTCAGCCCATCGAGATAGCTACCTGGGAGTCTGATTCGGACATGCGGAGTAGATATCCCCACATTTTCACCAATCCAGGTACTTTTCCGGTAGAGGATGAACAGTTGTTTTAGAAGTGGAGAATGTGATGACTCGAAAGTTCATCTTATGTTTTAAAACCCAATTCTGTGCTTTAAAGCTTTAAACACCTCATTTTATCCCAACTTTCCGGTAGAGGATGAACAGTTATTTGCGATAGGTACTTCGCATTTGCGAACCCCAGGTCAAAAATGCGATACCTGCAACTGATCAAAACTTGACTTAGACGAGATTTTTGGTTCATTCTTCAAATTATCAAACTTAGAAACCCTAGGGGCGATTTTTCAAAGGGTTCTTCTTCCACAAATCATTGTTAAGTAATTCTAAGCTAGTTTCTTTCCATCTTTCACTACTTTCCTAAGATTTTAACCTAAAATCTAAATTTTTCATAGTAGGAATTGGGGGTTTTGGATAGAATTAGGGATTTTTGTATATGGGGATTTAGACCTCAAATTGAGGTCGGATTCCAAAATAAATCAGGCTCATGCATAAATGGGTAATCGGATTTTGGTTCGAATTTCGGGTTTGGACCAAGCGGGCCTGTGTGTTGAATTTTTCAATAATGACCTAAATTAAATTCTTTGCAACCATGGGTAGTTCCTAAGGCTTAATTTGAATCATTTGGTTGGTAAATTGCTGGATTTTATTGGTTCTGAGGTTTGTTTTAAAGGCAAAGTGGTGGTTGAGATTTGAGTTTGGTCTTTGGAGTGAGGTAATTGTCGTGGATAACCTTGACTTGAGGGAATATGACTTGTTTGTCTATTTGCTACGTGTTTAGATGTTGGGAACAATGTATATGTAAGGCGAAGAGTACTTATGCATTGTTGTCGGGTTAAAGCATACGGGTGAGACTTGGTTTCTTGTAATTATTGCTTTCTTTGATCATGTTATCCATGTTTAGACTGGTAGTGTTAAACTGATCGTTCTTATCATGTTTACGGATTTTGGTGATAATTGAGTATTGATTACAAAGTTGAGGTTGGTATTATGGAAGCAAATGTTGAAGTAAGTCTTGTTCTTGTTATTCTATCTCTTTGTTGTTGTTTGTTCATTGCTTTGTGGTAAGGGAGAGTGTTAATGCACGAAGGGTGATGTCGTGCCATATTGTAAGTGTTAATGCACGAAGTTTGATGTCGTGCCATATTGTGAGTGTTAATGCACGACGGGTGATGCCGTGCCATGTTATGAGAGTTAATGCATGAAGGGGGATGTCGTGATATTTCTATTTATTTATACTGTGAGGGTGAGAACAAAAGCACGACGGGTGATGCCGTGCATTTTCCTTTGTTGTGCTTAATTGTTATCACTGCTCCAAGGCATATTGAATGTTTTGGTTATCATTTCTGATGTAATTCTCTTCTCTTGTATCCCCCATCAGCATGCCCCCTCCTGATATTACTTGTTTAGCTTTTTTGTTGTTAATTTGTACATATACTAATTGTACAAGTTTATCATGTAGGTGTATTGTCTTAGCTTCGTTACTACCTCGTCGAGGTTAGGCTTGACACTTACGAGTACATGGGGTCGGTTGTACTCATAATACACTCTTCACTTCTTGTGCAGATTTTGGTACCGGCCCTAGCTGATCGTGGGGTTAGAAACTGGACTTGCTTGTTGGAGCCTAAGGTCGTTTTGCTGGCGTCCGCAGACCCTAGAGGCCCTTCTTAGTTTCTCTATTATATTGTTTCCTTTCTTTCAGAACAATTGTATTTTCATTCAGACTTTGTTTGTAGTAAATCATAGATGCTCGTGAATCGTGACACCAGATCCGAATTGTATCAGTTATATTGGTTTTTATGCTATTCCACAAACTCAGTTTTAGCTTCTGTTTAGCTTAATTGTTTCTGTTGTTAAAATTGACTTAACTTCACTTAAGAACCCTCTAACGTTGGCTTGCCTAAAAAATGAAATATTAGACATTATCATGTCCCGAAGGTAGGAATTTCAGAACGTGACATTCTTAAATAAGGAGTACTTAATTATATTATCTACCAATGATTTTTTTTTTTTGAATAGCAATTTATATGAATGTCGTTACAAGCAAAAGGAAGAGGATAGTTTACGTTTTGGTTAAAATTAGATGGACATGTCATTGGGTCTGTTATTTAATAAATAATAACAAAAGAGGCGTGAATGGAAAATGGTGGGAAAAGAAATGGAGGGATGACCCGTGACCCAGTCCAGTCTAGCCCGTTTTTCTTTCCCGGATTAATTTAAATTCATTTTAAATTTCTCGCAAAAAATTCCAACAGCCATGTCTGTTATGAAAGGTTGCAAACCTCTTCAGAGGGTCACACCTGTTCCAACAGCCATGACTGTTCTGAAAGGTTGCAAACCTCTTCATAGGGTCACACCTGTTCCAACAGCCATGACTGTTCTGAAAGGTTGCAAACCTCTTCAGAGGGTCACACCTGTTCAACTAGCCATGACTATTCTGAAAGGTTGCAAACCTCTTCAGAAACATTACCAAGTTGGCTACAAATAGACCTTCAAATCCCAGAACATTTACGTACGAAATTTTCTGATTATCTTCTTCTTCTTCTGCACTAAAATTCCAGTGTGTTTTGCTGTCATCGAGTGGTTCGCTGATCATCGGCGTTTTTGGTACCAACACTCCGGTGAGTTAAATCGTTCTATTCTGGGAGGATATATTCCATAACCTCGGGTACTTGAGGGGTATAATTTCCTTAAGGACACACTATGTATTCAGTAGGCTCGATTTGTTCCTATAACGTTTTTCCAGAATTTATTTTGAAGAAGTTTACTGTTTTCGGAATTTAATTTCTACTAATTTTCTGTTTCTGTTTTCAGAAAGATTATTATTTAATTTATAGCAATATAGATTAATAACAATCTTAAGGAAATTATATTTATTATATTCTGTATTCTGTCTGAATTTTACTATTCTGATTTGAAGATATAAAAACTTCATCAGGGTATTGAAATTCAGAAAACGATTTGAAGAACATAAAAACTTCGTCGTTTTTTTGTGAAACAGTATATAAAAACCTTAGTTGTTTTTATTAAGTACTGTTTATTGATTACAGTATTATTTACTGTTTTGGTTTTGCCATTAATTGATTTCTTCTGTTGTTGACAGTAAGAAATGGCAAATGAAAATGGAAATCCTTCTGCGACTGTTGGTGCAACGATGATAGCCTCGTCAAGCCGCATTGCTGTTCCTCCAGCTGAGAAACTGGGGAAATTTTCTGGTACCAACTTCAAAGGATGGCAGCAATGGGTGTTTTTCTGGCTTACCACACTTGGTATGCAGAAATTCACTAGTGAAGAGCCTCCAGGGCCTGCTGCGGACATGTCGGATAATGAAAAATTTATGGTTTTTGAGGCGTGGAAGCAGGGAGATTTTCTTTGCAAAGGCTATATATGAAGTGCTTTAGAAGAACTATTGAATTAATTTCTAAAAAGAGAAGCTCTGGCGAAAACCTACAGAGAGAAAGAAAGAGAAAGCTCGAAGTCGCCTTCCTTGGCCTCGTCGGCCACTGCCCAGCCTTCAATGGAGGTTGGGCAATCGTCTCCTCCAACTGTAACAGCCCCACAAACATCTACAACACCAAATACAATCCAAAACTGTGCAAATTTGCTCAAACCTAATATATTAAATGCTCACATGCAGCCTACGTCCAATGTAGCCCTAAAACCAATCGAGTATCTTCATGGCGAACCAATTGTACGTTGGAAGAAACAAGAAGTAAGGCAGTCCATCGTGCAACAAGGGTTAAATCTAGCAGTCTTGGGTAAGTTTTCATATGGAAAGCCTAGGATCCATGATTTACGTAAAGCTTTGCCAATTCAATATGAATTAAAAGGTCCATGTTCAGTTGGATTAATTGAGGACAGTCATGTTTTGATTAGATGAAAGATTATATTCACTTATTGTCCAAGCCAGCTTATTATTTGAAAATCCAAAACGAGATGTGGCAGATAAGGTGTACAAAGTGGAATCCATGGTGGAAAGTTGAAGAAGAAACACCTATTACTATTGCCTGGATCTCTTTTCAATATTTGCCTCCTAATTTATTTGGGAGGGAATTTATTTTTTCATTAGCAAGGGCAGTAGGGAGACCATTACATGTAGACTTGGCTACTCAAAATGGTACAAGGCCAAGTTGTGCCAAGGTGAAGGTTGAGGTGAATTTGCTAGCTAATTTGCCTCAAAGGATTAAGATAGTCGAGGAAGAAGATGAAACTAGGCCTGAGGAATCCAAGTGGATCAATATTAGGTATGATTATATGACTAAGTATTGTAAAACATGTAAAAAGCAAGGGCATAAAGAAGAGGAATGTTGGGTGATTAATCCGGAGTTGAGAAGTTTTGAAGAACAATCTGGAAATGCCAAGGATGATCAAAGGATAATTGGTACAGCTGCTGCTACTACAAAGGTCTTAACAAGTGGTAAAGTGGTAGGGAAACCTATTACTAATATAGCTAGACAGGAATGGATGCAAGCTAGAAAGAACAAATACAAAAGGGACTAGAGAGGCTACATTATTGATGAATCAGAGAAGGAAGATGATAGCAAAGGTAAAGGAAAAATTAAGGAAGAGGCAGTGCTGTCTAAGAAAAAATTTGATGCTTTGGGAGTAGAGGAAGATGTTCAACCAATATTAACAATCATGAATTTCAATGTTGAAGGTGATGGCAAAAATAAAGGGAAAGATCAAGTTGGTAAAGGGACTAGCAAGCTATAGCAAAAGGAGAATAGAAAGGTTGGTGGAGATCAAATTCCGGATCCTAATATCAATGGGAATAAGGGAGGTGATACAAGGAAGTTATTAAATAAGGAAGGGGGAATTTCAGTAATTAATAAGGAAGAATTTGATGCGAGGAAAGTAAAAAAGGAGGCAGTGGACAAGGTAAATAAGGAAAGGGAAGCTAGCTTACAAAAGGAAATGTTGACTCCTATTCAGTAAGGGATCAAAACTCTCCTAGGACTAAAGACGAAGCTAGAAAAGAAGCAACTATTGATTGGGTGCATAGAAGATTTGTAACAAGCAAGGAGGAGCTGAGGCTATGTAATGTAACTACAAATCACTCATGCCAAGAAATACCTTCTAAAACACAGGAGGAAGTTGGGCAATTGGATGATGGGAATGAAGTTAGCTCCAAGAAGTCTTTGTGGAGTAAGGAAGTAGAAGATATGGAAGCTGAAGAAAGGGACAAGATGCAGATGAAGAATTATCCTAGCTTGGTGGATGTTACAGTAAACCCTAGTAATGCACAAACTAGGGTTGACTGTAATTTGAATTTTATGGAGCTGAAATCAGGAAAATCAATTGGGCAAGGATCAAGTGCATCAAAGGAAGTTGGAAATCAAGGTGGATCAGTTCATGCAACAATGAGCAACAAGATGGGCAATGGAACGGTAAACCCTACCAAAACTAGGGAGATTTTGGCCTATGTTGATGGGGTTCATGTATATGCATTGGAGAAAGGGCTTGATGAAGATGTTCCTATTACTGTTAGGAAGGATACAAAGTGGAAAGATCAACAAACAGACCGTGGGAAGGAGGGTGATCTCAATGGAACAGTAACACAGGCAGTTTATGCCACTGTTGCTACATTAAACCCTAAATTGAGTTCTGTGTATGAACTTCAATTTAAAATGATGCAGGAGAAGCTAGGAGATATGGAGAGTGACTCAGACCAGCTCAAATCAGCATTGACACCCTATGATCCAGGAGCACAAGCCATATGTGCAAGGGAAAGTGAAGCATTGCCAATGGCATGTTCACCTGGAACTGGTTCCCCTTTACAAATTAAAGTTAATGTGCCATTAAAATCACCTAATCAGGTACTACATGACCTCATTACACATCATGAGTTGCCATTACAAATTCAGAATTCATTGGTGGAGCAACAAAAAGAATTTGAAGAGGAAGGTGATGATGAATCTAATGCAGAAAATTTTAAAGGTGTGATGAGAGTAGGGGGTGTTTCTCCTACAGCAGCTAATAGAAGTGGTAAGAAAGGGAAGAAGAATCAATCCAAAGAGTCCCTACAGCCTACAAGAATACTGCCTAGAAGGGCAGCCTCTACAGCTTCTAGATGATGATCAAGACACTCATATGGAATATAAGGTCTGTGAAAACTCAACAGGCCTTTCCTAGAGTGATAAATATGAACAGGGAGCATAACTTTTGTGTTCTTGCACTGATGGAACCGTTTCAAAAGAAAAAATTCATTAATAGGTATAGAAAAAGGCTGAATATGGAGACTACCTATGCAAATGTTAATGGGCAAATATGGTTATTTTTTGATGCAATAATAGAGTGGGAATTGGTAGAAGATACTGAACAACAAGTCACAGTAAAAGTGTTTCATCATGAGTTGGGGAAACATATGATGATGACTTTTGTTTATGCAAAATGTTCAGCTATGGAGAGACTTGAATTGTGGGATCATTTGTACTATTTAGCAAGTGATATGGAGTTGCCATAGTTAGTGGGGGGATTTTAATGTAGTGATGCATGGAGATGAGAAGATAGGGGGATTGTTTGTGTATCCTCCAGAATATGAGGACTTTGCATTTTGTGTTAACTCATGTGAACTGTTTGATCAAGAGTACAAAGGGAGCCCATTTACATGGTGGATTGGGAGACCTAATGCTCAGTGCATATTCAAGAGGTTGGATAGAATTTTTGTAAATATGCCTTTCCAAAATATGTTACCTACCATTGAAGTAGACCACCTCATTAGAACTGGATCAGACCATGCTCCTCTGTTGGTGACCTGTGGGGAGCAGACTACCAACTGTGTCAAGCCATTTAGATTCCTAAATTTTTGGATCAAGCATGATACATTCAAGGAAGTAGTGGAGTAGAACTGGGAAGCTGACTTCATAGGTGATCCTTTCCTAATCTTCAAGCAAAAACTAAAGAGGGTCAAGGCAGCTCTAGCTAAATGGAGTTGGATCACTTTTGGAGATATATTCAAGCAACTGTCCATATTAGAAGACATAGTAAAGGTCAAGGAGATGTTGTTTGAGGAGGAACCAACTATTGAAAATAGAATTGTTCTTCAAAAGGCTCAATCAGAGTTAAAGAAATATTTGAGCATAGATGAGCAATATTGGAAACAAAAAGCTAGCATGAATTGGTTTGAAGAGGGGGATAGGAATACAAGGTTTTTCCACAACCATGTAAATGGTAAAATAAAGAAGTTGCAACTAAAGAGGATGCAACATGCTAGTGGGATGTGGATTGAAGATCAAGAGCAATTGGCTGATGCTGCAGTAGAGTTCTATAGGAATCAATTCTCTAATGAAGGAGATACATCTGATTTCTTTTTATTAGATAATGTACCATCTATGGTGACATTGGAGCAGAATATGGAGCTAAGCAGGATGCCAACATTGGAAGAAGTAAGAGGTGTTGTCTTTGAACTCAGTGGGGAAAGTGCTAGTGGTCCTGATGGATTTACTGGACTTTTCTATCAATCCTGTTGGGATATTGTAGGAAGAGACATATATAATATGGTGCTGCAATTTTATGGGGGAGCAATACTGCCTAAGTCCATAACTCACACCAATTTAGTTCTGATTCCAAAGAAGCCAAGAGTGGAAACCTTTTCTGATCTAAGACCAATCTGTTTAAGCAATTTTATTAACAAGGTGTTATCTAGGGTGTTACATGACAGGTTGGAGAAGTTTCTGCCTTCACTCATATCTCCCAACCAATCAGGCTTTGTTAAGGGGAGGAGTATATTTAAGAACATTTTGCTAACTCAAGAGATTGTGACAGACATTAGACTAAGAGGTAAGCCAACCAATGTGGTGATTAAATTGGATATGGATAAAACTTATGATAGAGTCTCATGGAATTACTTACTGCATGTATTGAAAAGGATGGGATTTTCAGAACATTTCATTCACATGGTTTGGAACTTGATTTCAAACAACTGGTATTTTGCATTGGTGAATGGACAAGCTTCGGGTTTTTTCAAGTCTTCTAGAAGTGTGAAGCAAGGTGATCCTTTATTTCCAGCCTTATTCATCCTATCAGCTGAGGTGCTATCAAGATCATTGAATAAGTTGTTTGAAGATAGATCTTTTGTGGGGTTTGGGATGCCTAAATGGTCTGATCCTTTGAATCATCTAGAATATGCTGATGATACTACTATCTTTGCATCTGCACACCCCCAATCGTTGAGCAAAATAATGAGAGTGTTGGGAGACTATGAGAAAGTATCAGGACATATGATAAACAAATCTAAAATCTCATACTACATATGTGATAAGGTGGCTCATAGAATATATAAAGCAGTGGGAGACATAACTGGTTTTGCAAGAGGTAAATTCCCCTTTACATATCTTGGCTGCCCTATTTTCTATACCAGAAGGAGGAAGTAGTACTATAATGAGCTAATCACAAAGGTGAAATCTAAGCTACATTCATGGAAAGGCAAGTTGTTATCATTTGGAGGGAAAACCACACTCATATCAAGTGTGTTGCAAAGCATGCCAGTCCATATGCTTTCAGTACTAGATCTACCAAAAAATATTTTAGATCATCTGCACAAATTGTTTGCAAGATTCTTCTGGAGTACAAAGGAAGAGGGAAGAAGTATACATTGGTCTTCTTGGCAAAACCTATGCTTACCCAAAGAGGAAGGGGGATTGAGGCTCAGATCCTTACATGATGTCTCTAAGGCATTGTTTTCTAAGCTTTGGTGGAGGTTCAGGACTACCAAATCAATGTGGTCCAACTTTATGTGGAATAAATATTGTAAGAAGGAATTGCCAATAGTAGTACAGTTCAAAAAAGGATCACATGTTTGGAGGCAAATGCTACATGCTAAGGAGGAGGTGGAGCATGAGATCCTATAGGTGATAAAGAGTGGATCAACCAATATATGGCATGAGAATTTGACTGGCTTGAGAGCACTATATCATGTACTTCCTGAAGATTTTCCAATCAATGAAGATCTTCAAGAAGTGTCAGAACTTAGGCATCAAGAAACATGAATGCTGCTCTCCTAGATCAAAGTCTTACTGAGGAAATAGCTGATCATGTGAGACTCAATATATACTATAAAGGCAGTGGAGGTCATTGGGATATCCCATACTGGATGCCTACACCTTCAGGTAAGTTCGGTGTGAGTAGTGCATGGCAAATTGTAAGTCATAGAGCTAATGTAAATTAGGAATTCAATCATATGTGGATCAAAGGGCTACCATTTATGATTTTCTTTTTCTTATGGAGACTATGGAGGGGGAAGATAGTTACAAATGATATGTTGAGGAGAAAAGGCCAAATGGTGATGTCCAGATGCTGGTGTTGTCAACATCCACAGGAGGAGACTATAGAGCATATCTTTCTTACTAGTGTTACTACAACTAAAATGTGGAATTTATTCATGGGATCTGCAGGGATCACAGTACCTTTGGTGCAGTTGAAGCAAGTCATAAGGCATTGGTGGAATGTATAATTTTGTCCAAAGCTAAAACCATTATATCAAGCAGCTCCTACTATTACTTGGGAATTATGGAAGAAGAGAAATGCAGGAAAACATGGAGGATCAGTTTCTATAAATAGGGTAATACATGAAGTTAATAAAACACTACACTACTTAGCAAAGGTGAGGTATGGCTGGATGTCTAATATACCTTTGCTGTGTCCAGATATGATTCAATTCTTTGAGAGATACAAGCCTATATTAATTACAAGATGTCACATAGCAGTTTCCTTTTCAAGGGTGCTACAAATGCAATACTGATGGTGCATCCAAGGGTAATCCAGGTCCTAGCTCACTTGGATTTTGTGTCAGAGATGATCAAGGTGATTTGATATATGAAATGGCAGTCGACTTGGGGGAAATAACAAATGTAGTAGCTGAGGCAAAGGCCATTGTTCAAGGTTTGGAATATTGTATGGAACATAACTTTCACCCTCTCATTTTGGAAACTGATTCACTGGTGATGAAGAAGGTGATTGAAGGGGAATGGGATCCTTCATGGATGATCATACATGAAGTGAGAAGAATCAAGGAGATGAAGGACAACTTCAATGTGATCATTCAACATGTGTTCAGAGAAAGGAATGCAGTAGCAGATTTTATAGCTAACATTGTGTTTTCTTTTGCAGGTACATTAGAGTTTCATACAGTTGCTGAACTTCCTAGTGCAGGGAGGATATTAATCAATCTTGACAAAGCACAAACTCCTAATCTTAGGGTCAGATTAGCAAAAAGAAAAGCACCTGATTAATGTTAGCACATGGTCTGATTTTGCACCTATCTGCTTATTTATTCTTGGTTTTTTATTGTGTTTTATTAAGGTACTTATCAGTGGTATTAGCATGGTTACATGCTCATTCTGATGGTGCTTTGATAGAGCATAATATTCGTGTGAGAAGCAGGTTATTGATAGTGCAGCAGTTCACTATGAGGACAAATCGAAATGTAAAAGAACTATCTGAATTGGTACTTGGTAACCTCAGGAGATTGTTATTGCATTTCCCAGTGGTATTAGCATGTCCTCATGCTCATTCTGGGAGTGTAGTGGCAATGTTCATAAGAGATCAAGACTGTAGCTTCATGAAAAGCCTCAGGAACATCTTCAGGCAAATCTTCAGGAACATCCATAGGAACATCTCTTTTTGTTATATATTGTTTGAAGTTTTATGCATCCCAAGGGTTTTGATTTTGATTCATTATCAATATTGGAAGTCTAAAGGAGTGCACGATCATACTATACATATACAGGAAAGTGTTTGTAATATCTTGCATATACTGGAAGTTGTAGTTGTATTAAGGAAATCTCACTTAAGCAAACACATCCTTATATTTCATCTATATTGGTTTGGGATACATTGGATGCTGGTTTGTCATTGTCCAGTGGTATCAGTGTGTTCACTCACTCACTCTGGAGATGACATTGCAGTAGACAATGTATGTTTGCTATGGATTTTGCAGGTGACAATTGCAGATCAATCATATGGCATCATCACTCATACTTGGAAGACATTGTTTGCTTCAGTACTGTGGATTTGTTGTTTGGAATCTTTCATTGCCTATAGCCCCAATACCCTGGCGCCTGGTGAGAGCTTGATAGGTGCTACTTGGTACCTGAAATGGGCATTAGGAGTCACACACGGTCACAGAAGATGGAAGCATTCACTTGGATATCTTGTAATAGCTAGCTATTTATATTTGTTAGAGATCCTAGCTTATTATATTTTTAGACTTCTTTT
>MU750739.1:193107-206503 GCA_026770625.1 Nicotiana glauca | reverse complement strand
ATAGGTGCTACTTGGTATCTGAAATGGGCATTAGGAGTCACACACAGTCACAGAAGATGGAAGCATTCACTTGGATATCTTGTAATAGCTAGCTATTTATATTTGTTAGAGATCCTAGCTTATTATATTTTTAGACTTCTTTTAGTTTTGTTCGACAACTTGTACACTTTGGACCCTTTTGGGATTTTATTTATATATTAGCCACTAGGTAGTATGCCTAGTGGTATATTTGTTAAAAAAAGTGCTTTAGAAGATAACTTGTACAATGTGTACAGTGCAATGAATATTCAAAAGAATTATGGGACGCACTTGAGAAGAAGTACAAGACAGAAGATGCATGCTTGAAGAAGTTCGTGGTTGCCAAGTTTCTATACTATAAAATGATAGACAGCAAAACTGTGGGAACCCAAGTTTAGGAACTTCAACTTGTTTTTCACGACCTTATTGCTGAAGGTATGGTCGTAAATGAAGCATTTCAAGTGGCTGCTATGATTGAAAAATTGCCTCCGTCATGGAGAGATTTCAAGAACTATCTTAAGCACAAGCGTAAAGAAATAAAGTTGGAAGATCTTGTGATACGTCTAAAGATCGAGGAAGACAACAAAACAGCCGAGAAGAAGTCTCGGGGAAATTCAACGATCATGGAAGCTAATATCGTTGAAGAGATTGCTCCAAAAAGTAAGAAGAGGAAGAGGTCTTCTGGACATACTAAGGAGCAGAAAAAAAGGAAATTCAAGGACAGCTGCTACAATTGTGGAAAAGTCGGTCACAAAAGCCCATATTGTCATCTCCTGAAAAAGGATAAAAAGAAGGGACAAGCCAACATAGTGGAGAAGAATAATGAGATTGATGATCTTTGCGCAATGCTTTCGGAATGCAATATAGTTGAAAATCCGAAGGAGTGGTGGATTGACTCTGGAGCCGCTCGACATGTTTGTGCTGTCAAAGAAGCATTTGCGACTTACTCTACTGCTGGTCCGAAAGAAGAAATTTCCATGGAAAATAATGGAACAGCCAAGATTGAAGGTTATGGGAAGATATTCCTGAAGATGACTTCCGGCAAGGTGTTAACGCTCAACAACGTTCTTCATGTTCCTACTATTAGGAAGAATTTAGTTTCTACTTCTTTACTTGTAAAGAATGGATTCAAATGTGTATTTGTTTCTGATAAAGTTGTTGTAAGCAAGAATGAAATGTATGTTGGAAAAGGCTACCTCACGGAGGGCCTTTTCAAACTCAATGTAACGGTTGTTGACAGAATGAATAAAATTTCATCTTCTTCTTATTTATTGGAGTCAAATGATTTATGGCATATTCGTTTAGGACATGTCAATTATAAAACCTTGCAAAAATTAATTAATTTAGAAGTATTGTCTAAATTCGAGTATAATAAATCAAAATGTCAAATATGCGTTGAATCTAAGTTTGTAAAACATCCTTATAAGTCTGTTGAAAGGAATTCAAATCCTTTAGACTTAATTCATACTGACATTTGCGATATGAAGTCGACACCATCTCGAGGTGGAAAAAAGTATTTTATTACTTTTATTGACTATTGCACTAGATATTGTTATGTTTATTTGCTTAATAGTAAGGATGAAGCAATTGAAGCATTTAAGCAATACAACAATGAAGTAAAAAATAAATTTAATAAAAAGATCAAAATGATTAGAAGAGGTGGAGAATATGAATCTCCATTTGCAGAAATATGTTCAGAATATTGGAATTATCCATCAAACTATTGCACCTTACACACCTCAATCCAACAGAATTGCGGAAAGGAAAAATCGGACATTAAAAGAAATGATGAATACTTTATTAATAAGTTCCGGATTACCACAGAGTTTGTGGGGGGAAGCTATCTTTACAGCTAACCGAATACTCAACAGAGTACCCCACAGTAAAACGCAATCTATTCCATATGAAAAATGGAAAGGAAGAAAACCCAACTTGAAATATTTCAAAGTGTGGGGGTGTCTAGCAAAGGTACATGTTCCTTTACCTAAAAGGGTTAAAATTGGACCAAAAACAGTAGATTGCGTTTTCATTGGATATGCTACACATAGTAAAGCATTTCGATTTTTGGTTCATAAATCTGATAATCCCGGGATCCATGTTAATACGGTTACGGAATCAGATAATGCTGAATTCTTTGAAAGCATCTAGCCGTATAAAACTGAAAGTGAGTCGTTAAGTGAAAAACCTAAACGACCTCAGGAAAAATCAAAGGAAAATACTCCAATTATAGAAGATCCAAGGTGTAGCAAACGTCAAAGAACATCTACGTCCTTTGGACCAGATTTTGTGACATTCTTGCTTGAAAATGAGCCTCAAACTTTTAAAGCAGCTATGTCATCTTCTGATTCAGCATTTTGGAAAGAGGCAGTCAATAGTGAGATTCAATCAATTTTGGATAATCATACATGGGAATTGTTTGATCTTCCTCCAGGAAATAAGCCTTTAGGTTCGAAATGGATCTTTAAATGGAAAATTAAAGCTGGTGGCACTATTGACAAATATAAGGCAAGACTTGTTGTCAAAGGTTATAGACAAAAGGAAGACCTTGATTACTTTGACACTTACTCGCCAGTAACGAGGATAACATCTATTAGGGTGTTAGTGGCACTAGTGGCCGTGTATGGTCTTGAAATCCATCAAATGGATGTTAAAACAGCTTTCCTAAATGGAGAATTAGAGGAAGAAATTTACATGAAATAACCTGAGGGTTTAGTGGTTCCTAGTAAAGAAAAGAAAGTGTGCAAACTTGTTAAGTCGCTTTATGGACTTAAACAAGCACCCAAACAATAGCATGCAAAATTTGACCAAACAATGTTAGCAAATGGATTTAAAATCAACGAGTGTGATAAATGTGTTTACATTAAAAAATACTCCAGGTCATGAAGTCATTGTTTGTTTATATGCTGATGACATGTTGATAATAAGCAAAAGTATGGTAGATATAAATGCTACAGAGCGCATGTTGGCTAGCAAATTCGACATGAAAGACTTAGGAGTTTCTGATATGATCTTAGGAATCAGAATTTGCAAGACTTCACAAGGTCTAGCATTATCACAGTCTCACTACATTGAAAAGGTACTTGACAAGTTCAAGTATTTGGATTTCAAAATTGCCAAGACTCCAATTGACGTGAGTTATGCACTTCAAAAGAATGAAGGTGAAAGTGACTCACAACTGGACTATGCAAGAGTATTGGGAAGTTTGATGTATATCATGAATTATACGCGACCAGATATAGCATGTGCTATTATTAGCAAACTGAGTCGATTTACAAGTAATCCCAATCAAATACATTGGATGGCAATGAAACGAGTTTTGGGATATCTGAAACATACCCAAAATTATGCTTTGCATTATAACAAATATCCTTCCGTGATCGAGGGATATAGTGATGCAAATTGGATCACCGAATCATCTAAAGTTAAAGCCACATGTGGATATATTTTCACAATTGGGGGTGGAGCAATATCTTGGAAATCATCCAAACAAACGTGCATCGCCCGTTTTACAATGGAATCTTAATTCATAGCTTTAGATAAGGTCGGTGAAGAAGCTGAATGGCTCCGAAATTTCTTGGAAGATATTCCATTTTGGCCCAAACCTTTGGCACCTATATGTATACATTGTGATAGTCAAGCGGCAATAGGTAGGGTAGGGGGCGTTATGTATAACGGAAAATCTCGTCATATTCAACGGAGACACAATACTGTTAGACAACTACTCTCTAGTGGTATTATCACAATTGACTACGTAAAGTGAAGAGATAACGTGTCGGATCCACTTACAAAAGGACTATCTAGAGAGGCGGTTGAAAGATCATCAAAGGGAATGGGGTTAAAGGCCTAGGACAAGTCATCATGGCGGTAACTCTACCTAGCATATTGGAGATCCCAAGAGCTAGGTTTAAAGAGATCAAATAAAGTTATGAATGACGGTTCAACATTGTCAACTAAGTCAATCCATTCTCTTGATGAAGACAATGTTCAAAAACGAGGTAAAGCATTAAGGCTTTTTGATGAGTCAATAAAGCTTAAAGCTTTTTAATGATTTGCTAAGTCTGGCAGGATATGAACAGATAGTGTGTCTGTAAGATTACACGTTTAAGAATCACCTATGTGAGTGTGAAGTGTAAGCCGTTTCAAGGACAATAAAAGTAAAGGCCCATTCTCTAAGTACTCATGAAACCAGGCGGTGTTCATAGCTGAAACGAACACAACCGTGAGAACCATAGATGGTTAAGGATTGATTGTGTGACTTATGTTGTCTAGGTATACAATAAAGCTCGACGGTTCAAGGATATCAAATCTACCGATTGACCGAGCATATCCGATATAAGTTCACTACGGAAAGTTCAAAGGGAAACCTACTTCTCCAGAGGCAATCAATTCTTGCTTGTAAAACACACACACGTTCGTGCATTCCTTTAAGGTTATAGCCATTCCTCATTCATGTGGGGGATTATTGGGTTTGTTATTTAATAAATAATAACAAAAGAGGTGTGAATAGAAAATGGTGAGAAAAGAAATGGAGGGATGACCCGCGATCCGGTCCGACCTAGCCCGTTTTTCTTTCCCGGATTAATTTAAATTCGTTTTAAATTTTCCGCAAAAAGTTCCAACAGCCATGACTGTTCTGAAAGGTTGCAAACCTCTTCAGAGGGTCACACCTGTTCCAACAGCCATGACTGTTCTGAAAGGTTGCAAACCTCTTCAGAGGGTCACACCTGTTCCAACAGCCATGACTGTTCTGAAAGGTTGCAAACCTCTTCAGAGGGTCACACCTGTTCCAACAGCCATGACTGTTCTGAAAGGTTGCAAACCTCTTCAGAGGGTCACACCTGTTCCAACAGCCATGACTGTTCTGAAAGGTTGCAAACCTCTTCAGAGGGTCACACCTGTTCCAACAGCCATGACTGTTCTGAAAGGTTGCAAACCTCTTCAGAGGGTCACACCTGTTCCAACAGCCATGACTATTCTTAAAGGTTGCAAACCTCTTAAGAAACATCGCCAAGTTGGCTATAAATAGACCTTCAAATCCGAGAATATTTATTTACGAAATTTTCTGATTATCTTCTTCTTCTTCTGCACTAAAATTCCAGTGTGTTTTGCTGCCATCGAGAGGTTCGCTGATCATCGGCGTTTTTTATACCAAAACTCCAGTGAGTTAAATCGTTCTATCCTGGGAGGATATATTCTATAACCTCGGGTACTTGAGGGGAATAATTTCCTTAAGGACACACTGTATATTCTGTGGGCTCGATTTATTCCTATAACGTTTTTTCAGGATTTTTTTTGAAGAAGTTTACTGTTTTCGGAATTTAATTTCTACTAAATTTCTGTTTCTGTTTTCAGAAAGATTATTATTTAATTTACAGCAATACAGATTAATAACACATGTGAATTTGTTGCATATCACATGTATTATGTTAACAAGTTAAATGTGAAATAACTCTCTACCAAATATTATAGTATCAAAAGAGCGACTAAAAATCAACTTACGTAAAGTAATTACTAATGTTTAATTACTGATGTTAAAAGTGGCTATTTGCCACAAATATTTAGAAACTGTCCTAAAATGAGCAAACGACCCAAAACGATACTTTGTCGTGGAAAAAACATAATTGTGCCATAATTTAACAAAATTTACAAAAGTCTAGAAGTATGACTTAAATAACAAAGGTGGCAGCTACATATTTGCATTCTGCACACAACTCTTTCCTACTTTTTCGCCCAGCCCATAACTTTCTTCCTAAAAACTAGCTATCATAACTTTCTTCCTTTTCTATTATATCAGATGGAGTGTCTACCTATAATCAACGACTACTTCCTTCTTAAATAGTCAAAAGATGACAATTCAACATATTTAATGCATAGTTTGTTATGATGTGTATTTTTTTAATAACAAAAATACAATATTTAATAGTTATATAATAATGTATTCTAGACACTTCTGATGTGTTTATGAAAATGCATGAAGATTTTATATATTGTATAATGCTAGTAATAACGGTATTTTCTTGAATGTGTTAGGTGCAACATTTGCAAATTACATATATGGTATACTTTTGGTTAATAATGTTATATGGTATTATGCTAGTATAATACTGGAATTTGCTTTTAGATGTGTTTTATGTAAGTTAATTTCTGATGTTATACATGAGATAATAATTATATAATTTTGATATCATGATCCATGGTGAAGGTTACTTCATATATATTCCAAAATGTTAAAAAAAAACATAATTTCCCTACATCATATTTATACCGTAATTATAAAAAGTATATTTTAGATACAAAAGAATTTAGACCATACATATACATTATATATATTTTTTATATGTAATAAATATTTTTATCAAAAGTATACTTTCCATTAACATATTTATCCCATATAAATATGCAAATTCTATCTTTATTTATAACAAAAATATAACGATAAAGAACAACATTAACCATAACTCCATAAGGATGTCATCACTTGATAACTCTTTGATTCAAATCACTAAAGCAAGCCAGATCTAATTTTCCTTCCTCCAAATAAAAGAAAACAGAAAGGATTAAAAAAAAGGTAAAACAAATACAATATAAAAGGAAAAGAAATGGAAATAGACGGAATTTTTTGTTTGCTACTTTGTAAAGAGGAACAAGATAATAAATGCAATTCCTAATTTCGTGGAAGAGAGATAAATGAGTTCTCAATTACGGAATATTAAAGAGAGATAGTATTTTGTTTAAATGTGCTACATTTGTTATAAAATATGCTATTGTTGAAATAATTGAAAGATAGTAATATTGATATAAATATTTTTTTATTAGTGACCTACAATGTTAAAATCTCTACTCTTACTCTTATTCTGCTGGTTTGGGCCTTGAGATGCAGTAGTTGGGCTTTACATCATTGAAACTTCATTTATAGCTCATCGGGCAAAACAAATATCATCCGGTAACTCAAAATTTCAATATGCATTTTATAGCCCAAAAGTAATTCTTGTGGCTAGCCGAAACCGTTTTCTGCTTCTTTCTTTGCTGATGCAGCATATCTAAACATAGCTCGGACTTCTCTTATGAGATCTGGTTGATCTCTGTAGATCTGCAAGTTGAGAATGATATCCAACAACTTGAAATCCCTTATAAGGAAGTTGAAATTCCTTTCAAGGAGCTTAAATTTATCAAATGCAAACCGATCTCGATCGAGATAATCACATTCATCTTTGATCCTCTGCAGAGTTATCAAAGGGGAAATATTCCAGATATTTCTCTAAAATATCTGGATTAATAATGAAGCTATCCGGGACAGAGTGAGAGTATCCTCTGTAGAGGGAAAGATACGAGAGTCGAGGCTGAGATGGTTTGGACATGTTAAGAGAAGAAGCATTGATGCTCCTGTCAGGAGGTGTGAGAGGTTGGCTATGGAGAGTTTGAGAAGAGGTCGAGGTAGGCCTAAGAAGTACTGGGGAGTGGTGATCAGACACGACATGCCACTGCTTCAGCTCACTGAGGACATGACCCTTGATAGGAGGGTGTGGAGGTCGAGGATTAAGGTAGAAGGTTAGTAGGTAGTTTATAGTTGTTCACTGATAGTCATAGTAGCATGCATATCCGTTCATATTCTTACATTTCTATTACGTTATGTGGTTGTGTTTGCCTCAAGTATTGTATTCCCTGCTGCTATTATTTGGTACTACTTATCCTTTATTCCCCCCCCCCCTTTTTTTCTTTTCTCTTCCGTCCTTACTTTCCACTTCTTCTTCTTGTCCTTCCTGAGCCGAGGGTCTAGTGGAAACAGCCTCTCTACCTGCATTAGGTAGGGGTAAGGTCTGCGCACAGACTACCCTCCCCAGACCTTGGATCAAACTGGGTTTGTTGTTGTTGTATTTCTCTAAAAACATAAGTAAAGAACGGCATTCCTCTACAGTCTACCAAAGATTATCTTGGAGACGACGTATCTTGTGTTGTAGAGTGTCAAGGGAATTAGATTCCTCTGAAAGAAATATATGGAATGAGCTGCATTCATCTGCAGTCTGCTTTAGAGTTTCACGTAGATGAGATAACTTTGACAGATACTCATCTGAGAACTCAAAGAATGAGCCGCAATGCTCTTCAATCATGTGCAGTGTATCAAGGGAACAAGATCCCTCTGAAAAATGATATCCGTCCAAAACCATACAGAATGAATGACATTCCTCTACAATTCGTTCCAGAATTGTAGGAATATGAGCATAGGAATTCCATTTCTGTTTAATTCGTTGCAGCATTTCAAGAGGGTTCCCACTAAAGTGGTTGAAATCCAGTTGCTAGCACGGACATCAAGGGTGTAAAATTGGATCTTTTCCAACAAACTACTTAGGACTGCCTCTGGGATCAAAAACCAAATCACAGGAACCAAATATCGAGTGGGGTATGGGAAAGATATAAGAAAATATTAGCCAGATGGAAAAGTCATACCTTTATACTGGGTGGGGGTAGATTGATTTTGGCAAAAAGTGCAAGGATTATCTACCTACACATACGATATCGTTATTTTATTTAATATATACAAAATAGACTGTTACTATACAAAAAATATACAAAATAGACTGTCACTATACAAAAAATATACAAATAGACTATCACTATACAAATAGACTGTCACTATACAAAAAATATACAAAATAGATGTAACTATACAAAATATATACAAAAAAGACCGTCACTATACAAAAATACATGATACACTTCAAATGCACAGTGTGCACACATTACACATACAAAATTGTATATAATTTATATACACTATGTTTACATATTAGAAAATACACATTATATACAATTTTGATACATTGTTCAGACAGATTATACATTCACGATACAAAATACATTTGGGGTACACAAATATATACACTTTAGATATACAAGCATACTCGAGATAGGCTCAATATACACCAAGAATACACTGTCAAACTTAGGATACAATATTTATACATTGCAAATAAGGGTTGCTCTATCGCGCCAGGCAGGGGTCGAACCTATGACCTTCAGCTTAGGAAACAAGCGCTCTATCCACTGAGCTACAGGTGCTTAAGTTATCATCCTCATTCCTTTCGGCTACTATATGCAATACTTTTGGGCCGAAGGGCCATTTTTTGTAAGTAGGACAAAACATGTGCTATTAAAATTTTGAGGGGACATAGAGGGTAGTTTTCTCGCTAAAATTGTCGTGCTTTCTTCTATTCTGTTTTAAGAGTAGAAAAGAGTTAGGCAAGTTACACCTTAAGGGCTCGTTTGGTTTGAGGGATAAGAAATAATTAATTCAGGAACTAAATTTGAGATGAGTTTGTTCCATGTTTGGTTGGGATAAAATCGTAGTATAACTAAATTTCGGGATTGTAATATTTTTTTATTCTTATGGGAGGGTAGGAAAATTAATCCCAGGATAACTAATTACGAAATAATTAATCATGATATTTCTTATTTCCCAACCAAACGAGCCCTAAAAGTAGAAAATATTCGGTCAAAATAATTACATTCTTGTTAATAAGCTATAATCGACATGGATTTTGAGGAAATGCTAACTAGGGCTTGAAGTTTTCATAGAGAAAGAGAGAGAACAAGCTGAGTGTTATTTCCTCCAAAATAAAAATGTTTTCTCTGTACAAAATAAAATAGGCCACTGATTTATATGATCCTATTCAGATCACTTAAGCTATAAATAAAAAAATACGAGCCAAGCCCAAAACAAATACACTAACTAGCCCACATCATTACAATTAATGGACTCAATATCCCCAGTCAAGTTGGAGGGTGGTAACACACCCAACTTGCTGATATGGAGATGATGGAGTGCCCCAGGCAGAGGTTTGGTGAGAATGTCAGCCATTTGGGTAGAGCTAGAAGTGTGTAGTAGAGAAATCAAGCCATCAGCCAGCTTGGTGCGCACAAAGTGACAATCCAACTCTATATGCTTGGTTCGCTCATGGAAAACAAGATTCTTTGTATATGGCAGCCTGGTTATCACAGTAGAGAGGAATAGAAGAAAGATTAGTAAACCCAAAAGCAGATAAAAGTATAGAAAGCCATGTAATCTCAGCCACAACCTTGCTCAAGGACCTATACTCAGCTTCAGCGGAGGATAAAGAGACAACAGGTTGTTTCTTGGATTTCCAGCTGACCAAACTGCCTCCCAGCATAATGCAAAAACTAATCACTAACTGTCCACTACCAGAACAATAACCCCAATCACTGTCATAATAAACTTGAAGAGAAAAATCATAGGAGTTGTTGAAGAACAACCCAAAATCAGAGGTCCCTTTCAAGTACCTCAACAAGTGCAAGGCAGCTTTCGTATGAGGAACACAAGGATGCTGCATGAATTGGCTCAGATGCTGCACAGAAAAAGATAAATCTGGCCTAGTATGTGCTAAGAAATTTAACTTGCCAATCAAACTCATATACAACTCAGGATTGGGTAAAGGATCACCCATATTGGCCTTCAACTTTTCATGTAACTCAAGAGGGCAGATCACAGGAGAAGAGACATCAGAACAAAACTCTTTTAGGAGATCATGAATGAACTTACGTTGATGGAGTAAAATACCAGAAGGAGTGTAGAAAACCTAAATACGAAGCAAATAATTCAACAAGCCTAAGTCTTTGATTTTGAACTGAGCATGCAAGAAAGCTTTCAAGGCAGAAATTTCAGCTAAATCAATTCCAGTAAGAACTATGTCATCCACACAAACAGCCAAGATAACAAGAGAATCTGCAGACCCTCTAGTAAACAAAAAGTAATCATTGAAGGAGTAAACATAGCCCCTAGACTGCAAGGCATGGGAAAGTTTGGCATACCACTGCCTGGAAGCTTGCCTTAGCCCGTAGAGAGATTTTTGCAACTTGCACACAAGGTTACCACATAAGGAAGCGGAGGGAACAGACAATCTAGGAGGAAGTTTCATATACACTTCCTCATCCAAATCACCATGCAAGAATGCATTACTTACATCTAGCTACAAAGATGCCATTTCCTTTTGACTGCTACAGCAATAAGAGTCTTAACAGTAGACATTTTCACAATAGGAGAAAAAGTTTCATGAAAATCAATCCCCTCAACCTGAGTGTCATCCCTACCACCAACCGAGCTTTGTACCTCTCGATGGTGCCATCAGCTCTATATTTAATCTTGTACACCCATTTGCAACCTATGGGTTTCTTAACCATGGGGCAATTCAACAATTTCCCAAGTTTGATTGACTTCCAAAGCCTCAAACTTTTTTCTTATGGCATCTTGCCACTTAGGGACAAGAGCTGTCTGAGAATAAGTAAAAGGCTCAAGAACAGGCTGCTGACTAAAAGGAGAATTAGAGGAAACAGAACTGGAGCCTAAGGATGAAGAGTGGCATACATAACTTTGAAGGTAAAAAGGCTGTTTATGCACCCTAGTATATATTCTGAGTGTATGAGGAGAAGGGGAATAGGCATGTAAAGGAGGAGAAGAGGAAGGAATAGAAGCAGGTGAAGGAGGAGAAGCTGAAGAAATAGAAGAGGATAAAGAGGAAGATATAGGAGCAGAAGAAGTAGAAACAGGAGTAAGTAGGGGAGAACCATTACAAATGGGAGATGATGGAGGAGATGAGGTAGGAGATGAAGAAGGAACATAGGATGAGGTAAGGGAAAAGTCATCAGAACAAGCAGAAAAGAAAAGGACATATGCTAGAAGCACCAGAAGAGGATTGAAGAAATGGGAAAATGTCCTCATAAAAAAACAACATCTCTAGATACAAAGCAAGAGTTAGTTTCCAAGTTATACAGTTTGTAGCCCTTCTTAGCAAAAGGGTACCCAAAGAATACACAGGATAAAGCTCTAGGCTGAAACTTGTCTTTATGTGTTTTAGGAACAGTAGAGTAGCAAAGACAACCAAATTCCCTAAGGTGAGAATAGCTGGGAGGTTTACCATATAAGAGTTCATAAGGGATTTTGTGATTTAGTAAAAGTGAAGGGAACCTGTTGATCAAATAAGTGGCAGTCAAGACGTAATCTCCCCAAAATTTAATATGTAGGTGGGATTGAAAAAGTATGGCCCTGACAGTGTCAAGCAAATGCCAATATTTTCTTTTCACCACTCCATTTTGCTATAGAATGTGTGGACAAGAAGTTTGATGCACAATGCCTTTAGCAGAGAAAAATTAAGATCAAGATAAACTAGACCCTAATTCCAATGCATTATCACTCCTGACAGTTTGCACCTTAGAATGAAAATGGGTTTCTACCATGGCAATAAAAGCCTTTAAAAGGTCAAAAGCATTGCTCTTGGCACCCAGTAAGTGAGTCCAAGTAGCTCTAGTATAGTCATCAACAATGATTAAAAAATATTTTGATCCATCATAGGTTGGGACATGGTAAGGGCCCCGGGTATCAACGTGGATTAATTGAAATGGAGCAACAGTTTGTATTGAACTATCAACGAATGGTAATCTAATTTATTTAATGGACAAACAGGGCAAATAAAAGATTGTTTGGAAGGCAACTTGGCATTGTTTGGAATCGACATGGATTTTGAGAAAAATGCTAACTGGGGCTTGAAATTTTCATAGAGAAAGAGAGAGAACGAGCTGAGTGTTATTTCTTCCAAAATAATAATATTTTCTCTGTACAAAATAAAATGTGGGCCACTGTATTTATATGACCCAATTCAGACCACTTAAGCTATAAATAAAAAAAGGTGAGTCAAACCCAAACCAAATACGCTAACTACACTATCTAGCCCCCATCATTACAAATAATAGACTCAACAATTCTCCCTAATCAAATATATATTTTTTGTTTAATGTTTTCCCTGCCGATTTACTCCATGTTTCCGATTGAAAGTATCTCGTATCCAGCCAGTAACTTTAAGCAAATATAACAATTTCCTTCCAAAAAAACCGTTGAAAATATTATATGTAATGGACTCCACCTTTAGTTGCTACCTGGAGCAACTTAAAATATTTAGTACGTTACCTTTTTTTATATTATACAATTTTAAAGTTAAATACTTTAAATATAATTAACTTTTTTGAACGGTCATCATATTAAATAGGAAATGGTATTAACATCGAAAAAATAATCTTATAAGATCAACTTATACGTTATTAATATTGTATAAAATACGTATAACAATCCCATCGAACACAGTACGTTGTAACTTGTAAGTTGTGCGACAGTGTTTGCACGTCTCCAAGCCAATACCCAAACATTTTCCTTATTAGAAATACTTGTTAGTAAAATTTCCTGATAAAAAGAAGTAACCCATACAAGATGAAAGGCCCATATGCATTTGGTTTGGGTTCACTTGAAATTAGTTTGGACTTAAAAAGTGTCTCAGTTGGGCTTTAAAATGAGAAGTTTCAATTGATCTTGAAAAAG
>MU750739.1:124382-178154 GCA_026770625.1 Nicotiana glauca | reverse complement strand
GAAAGTTTGTCATATTCATTCCATTTAGAATGAGATATATTTTTAAATGGATTCAACTTTTATATAAAAAGACTTTGCCTTGATTTAGAACTGCAAGATATTCCATTGTAGTAGCAAAACTCTTAATTCTGCCACATTTTTCATCTTCCATTTTTGAAGTGAAAAATAAAAGGTTTGAGAAGCCATAAAAATCAAGAGAAAAACATTCTTGACAATAATAGTTCTTGTCATGTAACATTAAGTTGAGATTTTTTAGAAAAATTTCAGCACAATATTTTTTGTTCAATTTGTTCATGGGTTTTCATTGATCAAAGAGTTGATAGCAAGGATCGGTCTCGGTGTGGATACACGTAGAGTTTTCGCACTATCGAAGCAAATTTTGAAACAAGTCTCTCTTCACCAGGTACGTTTTTGATCCGATCTTTGATAGATAAATAAATTTTAAACACGAAAAGTTCTGCCTATGATTATTGTTATCTTCCACTACGTGTTACGAACACAAATAAGCAATCCAATAATATATTCTTGAGATTTGTTGAATCAAACAACCCTACACTATATTATAGTAGTACTTTCACTTAATATATAAACTAAGCTACATATTTTTCATCAAATCAACAAAAGTCCAACAACACGGTTTGACTAGTATATGACGTAAACTACCTTTTATATTTTGCTTGATTTATGAGGTTTCTTGGCTTTCTGCTGTATTCTGTTTCATATTTTTATCATTTCTTAGATTCAATCATGCAAACTGACGGGGATATTTTGGTCAATGCACACATGCGTAGAGAAATTAATGAATGATATACACTTGGCTTCCAAGAAATTTCAAGCCGCGGGGCAGTGATCGATGTTTGATAATCTTCAGACATGAAACGTATATTTTGACTATAAATAAGGATGAAACCTAGATGAAGGAATGGTCCTTCTTCTTTATTCTATTCTATTTATTTAATTATTTATTTTAAGAAAATATAAAGTCAAAATTGTACAAGGGGTGCTGTCTTTTTCAAAAATATACGGGAGAATCCTTTTGGTTTCTGGCTATTTGTAGCTTTCTTTAGGATAGACGGGGAAAATTACAAATCACATTTGGTGTTATTTTAGGAGCAAATGATAAAATCGACGTGTCCTTGTTATAATAACATAAATATATACGCACTTGGAAACATATCCTCATGAATTTTCATTTTCTTCCTTTTAGGTACTATATGTAGCACATAATATCGGAAATAGTATACTACATAGGAATATTTTAATTTCATTCATTTGTGATTGTTTACTCTTTATTCTTTCTCTTGTTTTTGACATCAATATATATATATACTAGTTGTACAATTCAAGTGGTGCAAAAAAAGCACATACCCCCACACCCCCAACATCCCCACCCACCCTCTCCCCTGTCTGTGGAACTTTTTGAGCACTACAAATGCACATCGACCCCTTCACTTATCCTTCATTCAATCTCCTATCTTCTTCTTCACTTCTTCCCTCTCCTTTCAAAAACCAAAGATACCAAAAAAAAACCTCACAACTCCATATTCAAGATTAATTATATTTTTGATCATGTCAACCATAGTATATCAAGGTACTCTGCAGTCATGTTTTGAGTCCCAAATCATTGAAACAACTACCCTAACGCTCAAAGTGCCAACCCCATCTACTATAGAATTTGGTAGAGGACCTTGTTTGATAGAAAACAATACAGAAAATCTTAAAGAAAAATGTCAAAACAAGCCCTCCTCTACAACAACTACTAGTAATCTTGATTTGGGTGGTGGTTGGAGTTCTATTCAAACTCTATCCAACATTTCTAAAGAAGAAGGCAGCAATATTTATGTGCACCCTTTATC
This sequence comes from Nicotiana glauca, assembly GCA_026770625.1. NCBI lineage: Eukaryota > Viridiplantae > Streptophyta > Magnoliopsida > Solanales > Solanaceae > Nicotiana > Nicotiana glauca. The sequence goes on along the minus strand of MU750739.1, from coordinate 176,298 downwards.
CAAACGATCTTCAACACTCAGTGCAAAAAGCCTTGAATTATGCACTGAAAGTCTTGGAAGTGAAACTGGAAGTTGTGATATCATGGACAGCAGCATTTTCTCCTCATCCTCATTTTCTTATTCAACAATTAAAAATTCACCATCTTCAATTGAGTCATCGTCATCATCCACGTGGTCAAGAAACTGCAATAATAAAAGTCGTAGTCAGAAGAAGAATTCTTGCACCAAATTTCCACCTCCTTTGACAACAATAAGGGGTTCAAATTCTCTACAGTTTAGGCCCCACCGTGAAGATGGTAGGTTGATAATTAAAGCTGTTGAATCCCCACTTACACATAATTATCTTCAAGCTGAAAGAAGCAATGGCCGACTTAGGCTATGTTTTTACAATGATGGAATTTCCAATTTTCAAGAAAATGAAGTAACTGAAAATGACATGTTTGAAAAAGAAGAAGAAATGGAGGAAGAAAAATTAGAAGAGGAGGAAGAGAAAGAAGAAGAAAGTGATGTGTACAATGTAAAATGGGATATGGATGGAAATAATTTTGAAGTTGAGGGTGAAATGGGGATGGAGAAATGTCAAAGCTGGCTAAGTAGGTGCAAGGAAGGTGGCCAAGGCAACAAGGTTTTTTGTGATTGGAGGAAGCCCTTATGGGTGGCTACTTCCTAAATAAAACTTCTATTCTGAATCACTTAATTCTAGTTTTTGACATTTCCATATATTTCATATGGTTTTGTTTTCCTTGTCCTTTTACTACCTGCCTTTTCTCCCCTTTTTCTTTTTCTAAATCTAACGTTTCTGTCTAAATTAATGGCTCTGACTGTATAAAACTCTGTCTTGTGCAATTATTAATTCGATTTTTTCTTTGATTTTGTTAGAGGGGGGCGAATTTTAATTATTATTATTATTATTAGAATACTCAAATTGGTGAAAAGCTTGATCAACACCTCAGGTAAATTAGTTATAGCCCAAAAAAAGGGAGAAATTCAAAAATAGTCAGATTTACCACTGGTCATTGAAAAATAGCCAAGTTTCAAAAGTCATCGAAATTTAGCCACTTTAAATCTGAGCAAAAATACTGTTCAAAATCCGAAAAAATACGCCCGTAAATTTTACAGGAGTTCCAGCATAAGTATGCTTGAACTCCCGTAAATAATTTACGGGAGTTCCAGGATAACTATGCTGGAACTCCCACAAATTTTACGGGAGTTCAAGCATAATTATGCTGGAACTCCAGTAAATTTTATGGGAGTTCCAGCAAGTATAATTGTCCAGTATAATATACTGGAGTTTGGAGCACTGGTGCTCCAGTCTCCCGCAAATTTTACAGGAGTTAGCAAAGTATACCGGTCCAGCATAATATGCTGGAGTTCGTACATAAATGCACCAGAACTCCCGTATATTATACTGGACCGGTCCTGTTACAGCAAAAAAGTGACTATTTTTCATTGACTTGGTAAACACTGGCTATTTTTCATTGACCAGTATAAAAACTGGCTATACCACGAAATTTTATCCAAAAAAGAAGATTCGGTGTGATTCTTCACTTACACAATTAGAAGTCCAGTAAACCACTCAAGTATCGATCACTTATGCTCCCGTAAACGGTTGGCGATAGTTTATTTTTTACCTCCAATAAATGTGATGCAGTAAATGGGATTGCTATTATAAAATATTTTTAAGTATAGCAATTATAAAAATTATGAAGTACAATATTTTATTTAAATTTATAAATAGTTTAACTTTTGCACATTATACTCCACAATGTTTTTATTCAAGAGAGGAAATAATAAAAATGCCTTTTGGTTGGTCGTTATTATGGTTATTTGAACATGGCCTCTCAAAAGTTTCACAAACTACTATAAAGTTATCTTGTCATCCTTATGTAGTAAAGTTAAAAAAAAATAAAAATACTAGAGATAACCAAAGGTAGGCTATACAATTGTGAAGGGCACAAGAATGAGACAAGAATGATCACGTTAGATTGCTTAAATTAGAAGGGCATTAAAGATTCTGGTCATTAATTAGGTGCACATGGCCCGCTTCGCTTATTTTGATACATCATTAACCGAAATGCTGTCTTTTTTAACTCAAAATATTTAAATAGTTTTTTTAAAAAAAAAACTTAGTTATCAAAATATGTAAAACGCAATTATGAATCACGTTTTATCTTAACGTCCGCTTAGGACGTTAAGGTAAAACGTGGTTTAATATTTCATTTACATAATATGCTTGTTAATATCGCACTTTACATGTTTTGTGGGCCAACCAACACTCTTCTGCGCTTAACTGACATAACAATAATTCAAATATGTAAAACGCCCTTTTAGTCTGCGTGTTACTTCCAAAAATTTGATCCCCCGGCATTGGGCATAGCCTTATTTAAAGGCGTTAAGGGTTTTGAGAAAAATCATTCAAAAATACTCCAACTTCGTGATAAATTTTTCTTGTTGTTAAATTCTCAAGCTTTTTCCATAATGCCTGAAAAGCGAAAAGTAAGGGTTTTATTATATTGGGGGAGGGGTGAGGGGTGAGGTTGTGCTAGCGAATAACTCAGTGAGCTATAGTTTATCTCCACATAGTCATGTTATGTTGCCACTAACAATGAAGTACGATATAATGGTATCGTTGTTATGCAATAAAATGAGGTTGAACAAACGTTTGGTGAATCTTAAAATAACTGAAAGATATCCGTATTCTGTACTTCGCAAGGGTTTGCTTGTTACACTAAGTTTAACATCGAGGATAATGAAACTCTGAGGGATTTTTTGGGGACTTCGGATTAATACCGAGAACTTATTTTGATAAAAATATTGAAAATGTACGTGAAGGTTGAAGACATTCGCAATAATGATATTGCGCAAAGCAGGGATAACCCTTAATCACCGGGTAGTATTCTGGAGCAGTTTTAACCTAACAGGTTCCGATTGAAAGAGTTTGGCCGGATCTAAACTTATCTCCACGGGCGAACGAGGAGCGAGAAAATAATTTCTCTCCTACTTTAAATAATCCACAAGACGACTGGTAAACTTTAATTTTTCTTTGTGCTACGATATTTATTTTTGTCGTATTGAATTTGTATTAATACTCATATATTCCACAGAGGGTACCATCCAGATATGAATTTTATAAGTTATGAACCTACGCCCAGTTGGAATATGCGTAATTTTGGTGTGTTGGATCATGGTGGTCCATCCGGGAGTCATCACCAACAGAATAATGTCCATTAAGGAATGTCAACATATTACGACTTGTAAGTGAAGTAATACTATATGTAAAGTATGTATCAGTTTGAGTAGCTTATTATGTTGTTATTTGTGTAGTGAAAACGAGCAATTTGATGGCCCTGACCTCACTCAGTTACCCTTAGGCGACGTATTTACTCGGGATTTGGCAGATGCGCGGAGTCAGAAAGATACTAGTGATTATGACAATAATACCGACTATTCTAGAGATGACACAACCTTCCTTGACGAGGGCGATGAGGAAGAGGAAGAGAATGTTGAACATGAGATGATGAGGAAACATGCTCCACCTCCCGTTAGACCAAGAGTGTACGAGTCCCACATGTCATTTCATTCAAGGCATATTCCCTACCTTGATAATTTGCCAAGTATGCTAGATATGGATGCCTTCACAAGGGATCTTGACGGAATTCGGACAACACTGTAGGATGAGTCTAGTCCAACAGTGCTGGCAAAGGGCATGCTTTTTCCTAATAAAGCTCGTCTAACCAGGGCTTGTAAAATGCGCAACGTAAGAGAGTGTTGTGAGATGATGGTATGGGAGTCAAGTTCGGATGTATACAAATTTGTTTGTTATAGATGATTTACGGGCTGTCACTGGATGTTGCGTGTGACCAAGAAGGAAACAGGGTTGTGGAAAGTGGGTAAATATATTGGCACCTACATTTGTGAAATGGACACATTCAACGAGAATCACTTCAACTTGGATGTTGAGTTAATTTCACTTCAATTATTCCACACATTGAAGCATCCATAAGGTACAAGATCAAAGAGTATATTACATCCGTCCATCCGAAATATGGGTGTACTATTACCAAAAGAAAGGCATATCTCGGGCGCAAACGTGCATTTGAAATGGTTTATGGTGACTGGGATAAGTCATTTGCATATTTACCTAGGTACATAGATGCATTGAAACACTTTAACCCCGGGACTGTTGTTGAATGGAAGCTTAAGCGTAGTGTAGGAATACCAGATTATATATTCAGATACGTGTTCTGGGCATTTAAACCAGCAATTGATGATTTTATGCATTGTCGTTCGGTAATTTCCATAGACGGAACTAATGTCTATGGAAAGTATGATATTAAGTTGTTGATCGTCTTTGCAATAGATGTCAATGAAAAAATATTTTCACTAGGTTTTGCCATTTGTGCCAATGAAAGCGAAGAGACATAGACGCTATTTTTGAACCACTTAAAGCAGTATGTTTTCAAATAACGTTCAGGTATTTGTCTAATATTTGATTGGCATGGTGGTGTATTAAGTTCTGTAGAGAATTTGCCTGAATGGTAGGAACCCTACGCATACCACTGTTACTATGTGAGGCACCTGAAGGCCAATTTCTAGAAGAAATATCCTAACAAGAGTTTGCATGATTTAATGTGGATGGCTACAACTAATCACCAGCAGTGCAAATTCAAGAGGCAGATAGAATCAATTTGGCAGTTGGACGAAAAAGTCTATCATCGGTTGATGCGACATGAGCTTCACAAGTGCACATTGTATGCAAATGGTGGCAGACGATGGGGAACCCTGAGTACAAATGTGTCGAAGTCTTTCAATGGGTTATTGAACGTGGATTGTCTGTCACTGCCATGGTCCGGATAACATTCAAATGATGGCGAAGATGTTTGTTGAAAGGCATAAGGGTGCATCAAAATTGATGGACACGGGTGTTGAATTTATGCCAATACCAATGAAAAGATTTGAGAAATACAAAAGGCGAGCACATTGGCATTCATTTTTACAGTATGATCACGACCGGGGTATTTTTGAAGTTCACAGCGCTATCCATCAACATTGGGGGGAATAATGTACACACCATAAATAAAGCAAGCAGGTTGTGTTCTTGTGGGAAATGGTCTATCTACCACATGTCGTGCTCACATGCCATGAAGTGCTCCCAAGATACAGTTTTAGGGCCAACAAACTATGTTGATAGGAAATATAGTGTTGTTGCATACTTAAAACACATATATTGGGCAATTGCACCTAGTGGGTGCTGAGCATTATTAGCCGTCGGAACCATTTAAAATGCTGTGTAACAAGGACTATTTGCGTAAGCACATGTGTATAGGAAACCAAATGGATGTTGGTGACACCGTATTTGCGCGTAAATATGGCATATGCTCGCAAAGAGGACACGACCGTTGTAAATGTCCGTCAGCTGGTTTGGGTGGTGGCGGTAATCCATCTCCTGGTTCAAGTTCATCTAATGTGCCCAACCATCAAGGATACACGTAGTGTTTTGTTTTTGTAATATTTTTTATATTAAGTGTTTATATTTGTTTATGTTGCAAAATGTATCAAATAAAATTATATTTCCATTATTGTTAAATCTGTGAGCACGTGATTTTTGCCTCACACGAATTACTCCCAAAAGAATTCAAAACAAATAAATTTTCCATTGCGCGCAATTTTTGTGAATTTGCATGATATTTCCAGATATTGTTTGCATTTGTGTGTGCATGCTTATTTATTAAATTGATAAAAAATACAAAAATATGTTGCAAGTGCATTTAGGATTTAATTTTATAATTCTTGAAATAAGAAGTAAATTACTTATTTTACAAAAATAAAAAAATAAAAATATATATATATATATATATATATATATAAATGTATTTTTACATTTTTAGTGCTTAATGTCAAATTGTGTGATTTTTCTTTTAAATTGGTATCTAAATGTGTATGATAATTATAATTTAGAGATAATTAAATTAATTTAATAGAATAATTTGGCTTAGGAATTAATTAAGGTTTTATTTTTAATTTGTGAGAAGAAAAATATTTTTGAAATAAAAAGAAAAGGAAAGCATGAAAGGAGTTGAAATTTTGGGCCAGTTCAATTAATATTCCCCAAAGCCCAATCAATTTTCGCCCAAACCATACCCAAATCCAGCCCAAAACCACCCCCAACCCAATCCGTCTCCAGCCATGACCAAAACGACACCGTTTCTATTATTTTAATCTGAGTCGTTAAATCTCGCTCATCCAACAGCCTAAAATACGCCTCATGACCCATTACCCAGCCCCGACTCGTTCCATCAGAGATCGATCCGGTCTCAAGAGTGTCTAAACGATACCGTTTTATTTAGTGGATTGATCCAAGCCGTTGATCTTATTCGATCGAACAGCCTGGATCAATCTCCGTGCCAGTATATAAGGGTCCTAACACTACTCCACCCCCCTTAGAACCCCTCCCCACTCGTCTCTCATCCTTTAGAGACACTAGAGTAACGCCGCCCTACGCCGCCCTGTTCCGCAACCGGAAATCACCTCACGGCGGTTCCGGTGGCCCAAAGGCCTCCACCTTAACACCACAGAACCACCTCAACTTCCTCTTCTTGAATATCCAAACTCCTTCCTTCGAATCACACCAGAGCTCTTCGAATGTCGAGTTGAAACCAAGAACCCTAGTGCCGCCACAATTTCTCTGGTGACGACGCCACCTCCCCTTGACCCCAAAATAACACCAGATGACCACTAGGGACTCATCTTCCTAAATCCTTACCTTGCTTCCCTCAAAACCCATTGAAACTCGTCGAATCTCAAATCAGAGTTGAGATCTGAGTTTGACAAAACCCTAAAAGCCGATGACTAAGCGATGATTAAGACCAAAATAGACCTCGACCATGTGTTTTTATTTGAGAACACATGATCGAGACCCATTTCGGTCAAAATCAAAAGGAGGAAGGTCTAATACGGGTTCAATCATTTGGAGGCAAGTGTCTCAATTTTATTCTTTCTGATTTCTCTACTATATTCTTCTTCTACTCCTTTCTTGTTTCTTTTCGAATGTTGGTTTGGTCAGTATGTGCCATTATTTTTCTCTATTTTTTTTTAATTGAAAGATTGGTTATTGATTTTGTTTAGTCCGCTTTAATTGTTATTGCATTTCTATTTCGTCTGCTGTTTTTCTTTGAGCAATTCAATTAATCTTGAATTCGACTTATACTGTTTCTAATAGGCAGCATATTAGTTTCCTTGTGATATTTGTTTCTTTGTTAAAATAATTGTGTAAATTTTTTCAAAAGCTGAATCTCACATAGGCTCGTTCATTGATTGTTTCCTGTTTCAAGACAATTTCTGAAAATTTCATGGTCTAGCATGATTCGTTGGGTTTCAATCTACCTGAAAGTCTCATTTCTTTTACTTACTGTTGTTGAGATTGTGATAATTCAGAATTTAAGAGATTGTTAAAAACAAAAATTTAAGGTTAGTTTGGGAATTGTTTAACCAAGTGTTTACCTACTTAGGAAGATTCCATAATGGAAGAATTGAATAATGGTGCACTACTTATTTAAATAAAAATACTAAGATAGTGCAGACTATTAAAATGGGAATGAGATTTTGTAATGGGGTGTGCATTAACTGGTTGCCTATTTAAGGGCTGGGGATCCGAAAAAAAATTGGAGATAGACATTGAAAAATAGTCTGAAAATCTAAGAGCTTAGGAGAGATATCTGAGAGTCGAAATACTGAAAATTTTTGAAGATACACATTGATAGACATTCTGAAAATCCAGAAAAAAAAATAGAGAAAAACACAGGGATACACATAAAGAGATACACTTGATTAAGAACAAAGAGAGAATAGAGAGGAATTACTATTTCATTGAGCTCCTTCCCTGATATTTTAATATTTTTTTTATTTTCTGAAGCCATTCTTGACCAAATTTAGTGTGAAAAATGGATTGAGTTTAGTTGTTTTAAGTATGGACTAAAATCGGTTTAATTACTACTCGTTTGGAACTATTTTGCGGACTGGTTGAACATCGTTTGGTTTTAAAATTGCTTCACTGGCTATTTCCTGTTGTTGATCTCTGTTGTTGCTACTGCTGAATCTTACCCCTTTTTAATCTCATTTCCAGGTACAATTTCTAAATTTTACTTGATGTAAGTCTTAGTTTGAAGATAAAAGGGTGTTGAAAGCATAACCTTGGATTTGTTTGTGCTCCCTTTACCCCTTTATGATGCTTTTACTTTGAATGTATAAATTCTTGCGTAGTACAGTTAGTTTCAGTTTTGAGCAACAGGGAATTCTTATAGTTGTATTTCATTCAGGACTTTGAGACTGTTGTCAAGTTGGACATATTGTAAATCAGTTTTAGTTAGATGTATATTTATTCTTGACAGTAGAATTGGGTCTGAATGCTTTTAATGATACCATGCTGTCTGAGCTGCTGTTGAGTATCCCATCGAGCATTTCAGGCTTTAGTTCTCCATTTCAGCTTCATTTAGATAGTTTTGAGCTGTATGGTTGATGATATTTGTGTATTTGTGAATTGAGAATCTGTTAGGGAAATAGAAAGACATAAGTTGTAGTTGCTTCTGTAGCTTGATCAGAACGTGAAATATGAATTACTATTTGGTCATTGTGGTGGGTTTGATGCATCTACAAAGTTATTCATAAGTGTTAAAGGAAAAAAAAAAGGAACTGGGCTATAAAATGTTTACTGCTTCGTTTCTTTAATCAGGAATAGGCCACAAGAGTGTTGAATGAAAGGATGTAATCTTGTGTGTGATCTCGTCTCCGTTTTTTTTAAAAATAATAATAAATAAATAATGTAAATGTGCTTTCCTTATTTTTAAGTCTTTTCCCCATTTGTAATACTGACATTAATTAAAATAATATCAAAAGAGATTCATGGAATAGCAAATCAGATGTAATATTCTGTATTTTTATGTGCAAAGTTCGCCTCTCAAATAATCCCCATTTTTGCCCACTTGATCCATGTGATACAATTTATTACATGGGATACAATTACATGTGATATATATGCATTACTGAAATTATTGTGATATTAGAGTTTATATGCCAACTGGCGACTGATGAATGCCAGATCTAATTTATGGCCCTCAAATAATTAATTTAACTCTTTAGAAATAAAGGCGAACCATTAGTTGAATTTTTTATGTCTCGCGCAAAGTTAAAAACGCATAGTTGCTTTAGGCGCGTTATTATAATAATTAACCTTCCTAAGCTTGGGTGCACATTTATGTAATCCAAATCCAAATTCCAACAATGTTAGATAAAATGTGTTATGGTCTGTAGGTACATTTATGTGACGTGGCCCGAAACATATTTTAAATAGCGTTGCAATCTTTCTTAAAATATAATTAAATAAAAGTGGTCAAAATTTAAAATTTTCACATAGGTTCATAATTGTTTAAAATCAGATAATTTAAGCCGAATATGAAAGTTGAGCGACCGTGCTAGAATTACGGAACTTGGGAATGCCTAACACCTTCTCCCGGGTTAACAGAATTCCTTACCCGGATTTTTGGTACGTGGACTGTTAAACAGAGTCAATATTTTCCTCGATTTGGGATTCAACCGGTGACTTGGGACACCATAAATCTCCCAAGTGGCGACTCAGATTCCTTAATAATAATTCCCTTTCGATTCTCCTTTAATTGAAAAAACTCCTTTATGCCATTCTGGGTATAGGTAAAAAGAAGGTGTGATAAAATCTTATTGATATGTCACATTTTTCAGCTGAGAAAATTAATGAATCTCTCCCTCTGTTCATGTAATCAAAAATAGTATTGAATTAAAATACAGAAAATTTTACGTTCACTTTTGAGTTTCACTCTAAAATTATTAGAAAACTAAACTGTCTAGAAGATGTTTGATAAATAAGTAAATATATATAGCGCGGTTAAATACTACATTATGTGTGTTATATTATCGATATGAAAAGATGCCCAACTGCGAAAAAGTTAATTTGTATAAGAAAGAATCTTTAACATGCGAAGCATAACGCGGTTAAATACTACGTTTTGTATTAATATATATAGCGCGATTAAATACTATGTTATGTGTGTTGTCTTGCCTATAAATAACAAGCGCATTCTATTTATTTTCTGCGCTTAACCATAACAAATAGCAAAACTTTTCATAAAAGCGGGGTTTTTTTCGCTTTAACAAATGTTTGAAGCATGTATATACCAATGTGCCAATGTGGCAAATGCTGTATGATGGCATATGTTGGGTTGATGGTCAAGTTGGGCGTAGATATTGAATGTGTGTGAACATGTTTGGAGGCAACAACGGAAATTTTTGTAATTTTGAGGTATGGCTTAATGAACCCTGTGAGACGGAATGCTACAAACAATCTTTGCAGTATCTTGATGATTTGACCAAAAAATAGTGGGAATATGAACAAGAATATAAACGAGAAATTTTGGAATTGAAGAAGAAACTAAAAGAGGTGAAAGAAGAAAAAAATAAGCTGGACGAGAAATTTAAGTGGTTGGAGTGGAGAATAATAGGCGGTGGTGACTAAACAATGACATGTATGTATTGAGTGTAGTACTTTATCTTTATGTTTCCCATGTCATGTATTTTCATTAGTTGTACTGAATTAAAAATTATGTTAAGTTACTATGTTTGTGTTTGTGTTGTAGTGTTAAGTTAACGAAAAAATGGGAAAATAAAAATATAATGCGCATATTATCTAAACATAAAAAATTATTGTTATTATTTACATAAAATAATATTTACATAGCGTATAAAAAAATAATAAAATAAAATCAATATGTCCCACATCCTGTGTGCTTCAATGCAGCCGCTGGCCTGAGGCACATCCCATCCCATCCGGATACGCTATCGAGGTTACCTTATGATGTCGCCTCCTTATCGCAAGATGCGCTGCAGCATGATCGTCAGCAGTGCTGGCAGGATCGGTAGAAGGGGTTGTCGGTCCATCAGCAACCTACAAAAGAATAAGTCAGCTCAGTATAAGAAAATATATATTAGTAATGTAAGTGTTAAGTTAAAAAACATTTAACTTGTCTTACCATGGTGTCACACTCCATTTTTTATACACCATCCCGAAGGTTAGTATATAAGGGAGTTTTTCCAATTAAAGTGATATTATCCGAAATGGTATTATTTATTTATTTATTTATTTATTTATTTTATTTAGAGTCTCCACTTGAAATATTTTAATTGGTATTCCAAGTCACCGGTTTATTTTAAATTTCAAATCGAGAAAATTTCGACTTTTCTTTCGAAGTCTGCGAACCAGAAATTCTGAATAAGGAATTCTGTTAACCCGAGGGAAGGTGTTAGGCACCCTCGGATTCCGTGGTTCTAGCACGGTCGCTTAAACTATCATAATTAGCCTAATGACCTGATTTTAGTACATGTTCAAACTTATGGTGCAATTTTAAACCTTTAACCGCTTTTATTCATTTTAAAGAAAATTGCAATGTCATTTTAAAATATGTCTTGAACCACGTCACATAAATTCACCCGTGTTCCGCAACGCATTTTATAACATTGTTGAGATTTGAATTTGGGTTACATAAATGTGCATCCAAGTTTAGGAAGGTAATGTTATTAATATAACGCACCTAAAACAACTACGCATCTTTAACTTTGCGAGGGCCATGAAAATTTACTAAATGGAACACCTCGAATTTTAAGGATTTTAAAAGAAATAATTAAACGAAGGCCACACATTTGGGATTTTATTTGGCGTGGCGCATCTTAATTTGATTTTAAAGGGTATTCAAACTAAAGTTCGAAGGGCCATAAACTATTTGATGTCTAGTAGAGCTTACCCCCACCAATTAAAGAGGATCAACTACCCAAACATTAACGGGCAAGGGTTCTACTATGGTCCAAACTAAGAGAATGTATTTTAATAATAGAATGAGGCTAATGATGTGAAGTTAAAATTTGGGCTCAGCATGGGGCCCAATAGCCCACAGACATGAGACCGCCATGAGTTGCAAATTAGTATGAGTCCTAACTGGCCCAAGAGAGACCTTAATTTAAACAAAACTAGCTTCGACCAGCGGTGAGATCCTTAGTTTCAATCCACACATCAGCACGGAAGTCAATCCTCTGCATTTCATTTTTAAAGAAAAACTATCAAACGAAAGGGAAATGATCATGAATATTCAAAACACTTTTCTGGGCAACTGTGCACATCAATGTTTTGTCCTTCGAAAGACAATTTGATTTATTTTTATTATTGAATTATTTCTAAGGCTAGTCCCAATAACTTGAGCTCCCGCATTACCAACAGACCATTAATCACGGGAAAACTCAGATTTACAAAATCGAGACAGCCTTCAATTGAACATTTTAGAAAAGAAAAGAAAAAGCTGTTACTTTAGTCCTTACATATACTTGTTTTACTCAGTGGTGTACAGATTAAACATGATTCACTTGAATTCAACATATATATCAATAAGTGTTCCTCTATAACCCATTTTCCATGCTTTGAATCTTCATTCCAAATGGTTCTAAAAATGAAAGTTAACTTTCAAAGTAACAAGAGGCTTAAATTAGCATATCTCACACCAACAGCTCAAAAGAAATTCTTCAAGATCCTACATCCACCATGTTCTATCAGTAGCAAATCCGCAACAGCTCCAAAAATTTAACTACAAGACGAAAACTTAACTAGTCAAATAGAAAATAACTAAACTACATTGAATCAAATGACCAAACACATAACATTATGAAGAAAAATGTAAATAAAACAATACCAAATTCACTGCCATGTTTCAGCTTTCAACTTCCATCTTCACTATGAAATATACATCAATTAGAGTTCAAGAGAATGTACCTGGAATTTGAAAACAAAAGCAGAAAATAAAGAATCAGCAACAGAACAGTAGCAGGCCAACACCAGCTACACCAGTTCAACCAAGATGAATTTGAAAACAAATAGAAGACAGCCCCACTCGAACAATACACACAACAACTTTAAAATTAAACCTCAAACACCCAACCTCAATCCATTTTGAAACTATATCAATCAAAAACTCTTTCAGGATTTGAAAACTAGAGGAATTGCAGAATGAACTTCAATGAAACAGTGACTTTACTCCAATTTTCAGCCGCTTTGCCTTTTTTCTGGATTTTTCTCTTCCTAAAATCTGAATTCAATTCTCCTTAGCAATGCCTTTTTTTGGACTTAATGTGCAAAATATTGCTTTTTACTTCTTTAATATTATTTGAACTGTATATATAAACTGCTACGAAACCCTTCTCTTCTTATCTCCTGAGGAGTGCACGCTGGTCGTGACTTCTTTCTGTTAGTGTCATATCCCAAAATAGGACGAGGTTCGGACAAGTTGCAAAGCCAGAGGATCATTTGGTTACCGATATGCAGCCCCCTCTCGGTTCGAGTTGTCCGCTCGGGTAAGCCAGGTCTAGAAAAATAAACCCAGGTTTTAACCTAGAATAACTTAGCCTCATGCCGGATCCCTAGTAGGAACGTTTATTTGAATCATGTGCCTTTTGATTTTGGAGACTCAACACAGGGGTTGGGTCTGTCTAGGACAGGTGCACCTAAAATGAAAAAGACCATCCTGATGCATCTTACGTGCTATTTGTGCATTTATTTGCTTCGGACTTGCATGCTGACCGGCTTTTGAATATTGGAAAAAATTGAAAAAAAAGGGAAAGTGTTTTATTTTTAGTTTGTTTTTGTTTACCAAATAAAATAAAATAAAAAGGGGAAAAGAAAAATAATATTTTTTTCAAAAATAGCTTGTTCTAATTTCAAATGAAAAAAAAATGTCTTTGTTTTCCAAAATAGTTTGTTTTATTTTTGCGGAACTACGTATGTTTGATTCGTACCGGATGTGTGATACACAGGCAACCCATAACGGGTTCAACAATATTTTGAAAAATAGGGGTAAATAAATGTCGTTGTTTTGCCATAAATTAAGGTGATATCATTCTTGTTAAAAAATGGCCAAATGTCCTTAAAAGGATGACGTAAGGCTGCTTTTGCAAGAACAACAACCTTTGGTTATTTTTTTCACTGTTTTGGATATTTTAGCCAACACAGCCTCAAAATCTTCGTCCTTGAAGTGCTGAAAGGAAGTTTTTGCAAAGTCAGGTTTTGAAAAATATGTGTTAATTTTAATTTTTTTTCTTTGAGTCAAATAAATCTTAATTCTACCTAATTGTCCTAAATAAACATGCAGAATGGGCACGAGTCCAAGTTTGCCGGTAACAATTAGGAACCAGATCCCTTTGCAGTTGCATCTATGGTGGGAGGATGTGGGAAAATTGGAGCAAGATAAGGTCAAACTATATTTGGAAGGTCTCAGTGGTTTGTTAAAGATCAGACCTAGATGTGATATCATAAAGGCTCTGGTTACATTTTGGGACCCGGCCCATAACGTATTTCACCTCTCGAATTTCGAGCTCACCCCAACTTTGAAGGAGATAGTAGGTTATATGGACATCACTCAAGGTTTGAGGCATAAATATCTGATCACTCCAAGGGCCGTTAATTCGCACAAATTTATGGATCTGCTAAAAATCAGCAAGGGAGTCCATATTCTGAATTGGATGGTAGTTTTTCCACTCTACGTTTCATATACCAGAAGTAGGGGTATATAGGGGGGGTTCAACGATCCAGAAAGCAGAGTTTGTAGTAAAGGAAATCAGATAAAATGGGATGAACATAGGCGTTTCACCTTCATGGTGGCATCCTTAGGCATCGTGGTATTTCCCCGGAAAGACGGGAATATTGATTTGAGGGTGGCTGGAGTCGTCAAGGTCCTAATTACCAACACCAAAAGCACTCTTTCCCCTATGATAGTATCCGAGATATATCGAGCTCTCACAACTTGCAATCTTCGAGGGGTGTAATTTTCTATTACAAATGTGGATGATCGAGCACTTGTGTCATCGCCCTCAGTATATGAGTTATGAATCTACAGATAAGAGCCGCATTGAAGAGTTCAACACGAGGATTTTGGTATTCAGATTGCCAGAAGGGTTTAGAGACTGGGTATCCCACCTCCACGCCATCACTTCAGTGCAAATAAATTGGGCATTGGCTTCGCTTCCTATTGAGGAAATTGTGTATATGCTCACCACTGGGCCTTATTTCCTCCTAATGGGACTCCGAGGTGTTCAGCCTTATGCTCCCTAACGGGTGATGAGACAATTAGGAAGATGTTAGGTAATACATCCAGATAAAGATCTCAGTATTTATGCAGTCGAAATCAGCCCCGGCGGCCAATTTCATGAAGAAACATTTCGTTCTATTTGGAATGAGTGCTAGTATTTTATGGCAAGCACTCGAGTATGTGACCTATATGGAGGCGAAGTCTCACCTACCTATCTCACTTGGTACAAAAAGAAGAACATTACAAGGAGCGAACCAGAACAACCGACCAAAAAACCTCACATTCAGGAATTCGTTAAGGCATCACAAGAACCATAGGCTTGGTTGGATAAGGAACACGAATACAGGGCTACAATAGGCAAACTGGAGAAAAGGTCCATGGATCTTCAGTTTGAAAAGGATGTTCAAGCCGCTGCAGATGAGGGGGAAAAGATGAAGCTGATCCAAGAAAATGAGGCCCTTAAAGCTCATATCTGAAAGATGAGAATAGCTGTCAGAAAACCAGAAAGAAGCCGAGCTGACCAAAAACTCATAAATGAATTGAAAGGGACAGCCTGCGAATGCCAGCAGGACTTGAAAAGATCTGAAGCTAGCTTGGCAAGAATACGGGTCAGATGGGCAAAGGGCGCGGGAGAGAGAGCAATTTATAGGCAGCATGTGAAGAAAGATTACGAGGGAAGCATCACCATCCTGAGAGGAACAATAGCCACTCTCGAAGAAAGGGTATTCAGGCAAGCTAGAGATTACAGAGCAGATAGGAAACGTTGTTATGACCTGATGGAATGAATGGAGGAACAAATGCATTAGTTTCAAGAACAACTCTGTCATAACTCTCAAGTGCTAGAAACCCGGGATCAACAGATAGGTCGGTTGCTGCAAGAAAAGAACGGGATTAGTGAAGGGGTCAGAGATATCGCACGATACATTACCGCAAAATGCCGAGTGTGCGAGGACATGACCCGTACCACCTTTTTTATGGCAATAATGACTTTTTTCAAGCAAATAATGAACGATCTAGAGAAACTGCAAAGGGATCTAGTACCAAGGCTCGCAGCCCGGACAAAGGATGCTTCGCGACCCTCGGGAAATTTCGAGTCATTAATGTATTCTTGATTCTTGTGTTTAGTCTATACTGTCTTAGTTTGTAAGTCTGTCAGTCAGTCCTTTGCAAGTTTGCTTTGTTATCTTTCTAAAAAGTTTGTAGACTTTTTTATGTGTCGTAATAAAACAGTTGTTTTGTGGAAAATATTTTTGCTACGTAGCCAGAACTACGCTCGGTCTGATTCATGCGCGGTCATGATACATACGCAATCCACATAAGATTCGACCACCATTAAAACAAGAAAAGAAAAGAGAAAGAAAATGAAAGTAAATAAAGGAAAATTGAGAGGCATTAAAAGGGGCACAACTATAAAAAGTCGGAATGACACACACAGCCGAAACAAACACATGATAGAGAATGGTTAACTGCCTAGGTGCATTGCATACCAACGTGCCATAGCATATCTGTTAAACTCTAAAAACTAACAAGTTTGTTGAATTTCCAGAAATCTCAAGCAGTTAGTTTACTTAGAGCGTACTGGCACAACACCACTATCAGACTAGATCAAAGGGACACTTACCGGTGATCATGTCTAGCCCCGATAGAGAAGGAAATACTGAGTTAGAAGATTAGATGTGCAAGCGATGAAAGATGAGGTGTACAAATTGAAACAACAAATGGCTGAGATGTACCAAGCTTGGACGAGTGGTCATCCAACATTATCATATCCTGCTAACCCCACTTTTCTCCCAATACCCACCCAATCTCCGGAACGGCTTGTTTCAGACTCATCGCCCAACTTTCCCACATATCAACAACACCAAGCAACCACCTCCCGGGCACCCCAAATGCCAAAAACAAATCCATACCCTCCACCGCCAATTACTCCTATTTTCATGGCACCTCCATCGACCGCACTCCACAGGTCTTCCAGCGAGCCTGTGTTCCAAACTCAGGATCATCAGTATTACCCTCCTAAACCCACCTTCAAAGCATCTGAACCGTACCCTTTCCCTCTTCAGCTTGACAACCTGGCAAAACCCGAAAAGCAAAACAAGAATCCAGAGCTGGAAGACATTTTTTGAAAAGTAAAGAGCCTGGAGCAATATTTCCGGAATATGCAGGGTTTGGCCGGCAAGTCAGTGTGGCATATAAGGATTTATGTTTGTTTCGAGATGTTCAGCTGCCAGCCGGGTTCAAGATGCCTAAGTTTGATCTGTACGACGGTCATGGTGATCCAGTGGCACATTTACGAGGATTCTACAACAAAATGAGAGGGGCGGGTGGAAAGGATGATTTATTGATGGCATACTTTAGCCAGAGTTTGAGCGGGTCTGCATTGGAATGGTATACACGACAGGACCATGGTAGATGGTACACCTGGGATGACTTGGCACAAGCATTCGCCGTCCACTTCTAGTACAATCTACAAATCATTCCAGATCATCTGTCATTAATAAAATTGGAGAAAAAGCCCGGAGAAAGCTTCAGGGAATACGGTTTCCGTTGGAGGGAGCAAGCTGCGAGGGTCGACCCTCCAATGAAAGAAGGAGAGATGGTTGACTACTTTTTGCAAGCTTTAGAGCCAACCTATTTTGGTCACTTGGTGACTTTAGTTGGCAAATCTTTCAATGAGGTTGTGAAAATGGACGGCATGATCGAAGAAGGACTTAAGTCCAATAAGATCGTGAGTTACTCGGCAATCAAAGCAACCACTCAAGCCATCCAGAGCGGCACTGGAAGTGTGCTCGGGAAGAAGAAGAAGGAGGAAGTTGCTACGGTGGAGTCAAGAACGTGACCCAGACGCCCAGCACCATATTACAACCAGCAACAATCCCACCCTCAAAATTATCCACACACTCCATATAGCTCACCACATCATTACTATCCACAACCAGATCCCCACTTTTCCGTCCATCATGCACAAGCATACACTCAAATCCCAGCTCACGCACAATGGCGTGCGCCGACCCCATAAAATTCATATCCAACTCCACAAAACACCTACCCTTCCTCTAGAGCCTACAGAAATCCCACCGAAATAGGTTTCTGTCCCAGCCAAGGCTTCAGGAATGAGAGGGCACAGAAACAGAAGCCTTTCACTCCACTGGAAGAATCATATACTAGTCTATTCCACAAGCTGAGGCAACTGGGCATGTTAAATCCAATTGAGGCCAAGTTGCCAAATACTCCTCCAAGGAATCTGGACCACTCAGTAAGCTGCGAGTACTGTTCAGGGGCCCCCGGGCATGATACAGAGAAATGTTGGAAGCTGAAAACTGCAGTGCAAGAACTCATTAATACTCACCGGATCGAGGTTCAGGCCCTAAAGACACCCAATATCAACCAAAATCCACTGTCGGCTCACCATGAGACCTATATGATTGAGTTGATACCTAAGGAAGGGAAGCCAAAGAAACCCTCGCAAACCGTAATAATGATCCGGTCAAGCGAAACCATTTTGAAAGAGAAGGTAACCAATGGAAAGTCAGTGGTCCAAAGCAAGCCAGTTGTGGTGGCCGAGAAAGGGTCATCAAGCATTATTGCAATGAAACCGGAGCAAGCAAAAATGGTAGTACCAGGGGTTGCAAGTAAACCTGTTGTGGTTGTGAAGGGTGCTCACATAGAGCCTGTTATTATAAAGCAGTAACTCAGTTGCCAGTAATCAACAGCAAAGCTATCCCTTGGAATTATGAACAAGTGGTGGTGACATATAAAGGGAAGGAGGTTAGGGAAGAAGTGTGAGAAACCTAAGGGCTAACTCGTTCGGGAAGGTGTTTTGCTCCCGTAGAGTTAAGAAAGGCCAATTCGGTAGCAGTAAAGAAACCTATAACTGAGGAAGAAGCGGAGGAGTTCCTAACAAAATGAAGATGCAGGACTACTCTATCGTAGAGCAGTTAAGAAAGACGCCGGCCCAAATCTCATTGCTTTCATTACTGATCCACTCAGATGAGCACCGCCAGGCGTTAATGAAAATATTGAATGAGGCCCACGTCCCAGACAAAATCTCGGTAAATCACCTGGAGAAGATAGCAAACAAAATCTTTGAGGTAAATAGAGTTACTTTCTTAGATGATGAGTTGCCAGTGGAGGGCACAGAACATAACAGGGTCCTTTACCTGACGGTGAAATTCGAAGACTCTGTGCTTACATGAGTTCTGATGGACAACGGGTCCAGTGCAAATATATGTCCTCTCTCCACACTGACCAAACTGAAAGTGGATAGTGATAGAATCCACAAGAACAACATTTGTGTTCGAGGGTTCGATGGCGGAGGCAAAGATTTCGTGGGTGACATATTACTGGAATTAACAATAGGGCCCGTAGAATTCACCATGGAGTTTCAAGTTCTAGACGTAGCAATCTCTTATAGCCTTTTGTTGGGGCGACCCTGGATCCATGCCGCCAAGGCAGTGGCATCTACATTGCACCAAGTGGTCAAATTCGAGTGGGAAAGACAGGAATTGTGGTACACGGTGAAGACAATATGTGTGCACTAGATGATGCCATTGTACCCTTCATCAAAGTGGAAGGCGACCAGGGGCCGTGGATATATCAAATTTCTGACACAATACCAGTAAAGAGGATCCCAGAGGGGTAGAGTATCCCAATTCCTAGAATACCGGCTGCAACTGTCATGATGGCTTTTAAAATGTTAAAAAATGGTTTCATAGTGGGTAAAGGTTTGGGTGCTGCTCTCCAAGGCATCGTGCAGCCGGTTTTTCTTCCAAAAAATTTGGATACTTTTGGTTTAGAGTTTGAGCCCACTGCGGCAGATGTGAGACGAGACCACAAAATGAAGAAGAAATAATGGGTCTTGCCAAAGCCAATCCCGCGTCTGTCCAGATATTTCGTCAGGCCGGGTATTAGAAAGCAGTTGGCCTCAAAAGTTCCTGGGTCATTGATTGGTGCGGATAGAGATTTGGATAAAGGGTTCGAAAGGTTATTTGCCAAAGTTAACATGGTAGAAGCTGAGGAAGGGTCCAATAAGGCAGATGTGCAGATCGTGGGATCAAAGGCAAAGATCTATAATTGGAGGGCTACTCCCCTTCCCACTCGGAGGGAGTCTTGGTAGTTGGCTCTGATTTTCCTTCCTGTTTGTCTGGATTATTCCAGGGTTGTAATCCAGATTTCTTTTTATTTTTGTGTTCGTCAAAGTGTGCAAAACCTTGTTATCTCGTACTTCAATAAAATGAAAGTTTCTTCTTCATTCCTTATTTTTATTTTTATTTTGTTTTCTTATTTTTTTCTGTACAGTTCCCTTTATACTGGTCCTAATGACATGGCATGCATAAGGAATACCCAGCCTAGTCTAGAAAATCAATCTGACTCCAAAATGTTAGTGCAAGAAATAGATCATGAGTCAGAATACGATGAGGATGAAGCTTTCGAAGAGATTAGTAGGGAACTAAGTCAATTCGAAGAAAAACCGAAGCCCAACTTAAACGATACAGAAGCCATCAATCTAGGGGACGCAGATAACATCAGGGAAACTAAAATAAGCATCCATATTGAGCCGAATATCAGGGGAAAATTAATCAAGACACTTGTTGAATTCAAAGACATTTTTGTATGGTCATATGACGACATGCCGGGTTTAAGCACCAATCTAGTGGTTCACAAATTGCCCACTGACCCGACATTCCCTCTCGTCAAGCAAATATTGAGGAAATTCAAGACTGATATGAGTGTGAATATTAAGGAAGAGATAACCAAACAGCTGGATGCAAAGGTTATTCGGGTCACTTGATATCCTAATTGGTTGGCTAATGTGGTGCCAGTGCCGAAGAAGGACGGAAAAATCAGGGTGTGCATTGATTATCGCAATCTGAACAAAGCAAGCCCAAAGGATAACTTCCCGTTACCCAACATCCACATTTTGATCGATAATTGTGCCAAACGTGAAATTTGATCTTTTATGGATTGTTATGCTGGGTATCATCAGATTTTGATAGATGAAGAAGATGCAGAGAAGACGATATTCATCACGCCATGGGGAATATATTGCTACAGAGTAATGCCATTTGGTCTGAGGAATGCGGGGGCAACATATATGCGAGCAATGACCGCTATATTCCATGATATGATAAATAAAGAGATTGAGGTATACGTGGATGATGTGATCATTAAGTCAAAGCAGCAGGTCGACCACATCGCAGATTTGAGGAAGTTCTTTCAGAGGCTTTGCAGGTACGACCTCAAACTCAACCTTGCCAAGTGTGCATTTGGGGTTCCATCCGGAAAACTATTGGGATTCATAGTCAGTCGATAAGGTATTGAGTTGGATCCGTCAAAGGTCAAGGCCATCCAGGAATTACCACATCTGAAGAATAAAACCGAAGTAATGAGTCTGTTGGTAAGGTTGAACTATATCAGCAGGTTTATTGCTCAACTCACAGCAACTTGTGAACCCATTTTCAAGCTACTGAAGAAGGATGATGCAATCGAATGGATTGAAGAATGTCAAGAAGCGTTCGATAAGATAAAAGGTTATTTGTCAAATACACCTGTGTTGATTCCGCCGGAACCCGGGAGACCATTGATTCTTTATTTAACGGTCCTGGAAAATTCATTTGGCTGCATACTGGGGAAGTACGACATCACCGACAGGAAAGAACAAGCCATCAGCAAGAAGTGTACAACTTATTAGGTTAAGTACACTCATCTTGAGAGGATGTGTTGCGCCCTGACTTGGGTGGCAAAGAAATTGAAACATTATCAGTCATCCTATACTACTTACCTCATTTCACGCTTGGATCCATTAAAGTATATTTTTCAAAAGCCTATGCCTACAGGGAGACTGGCGAAATGGAAAATATTAGTCATGGAGTTTGACATCGTCTATGTGACGAGGACTACAATAATAGCCCAAGCACTGGCCGATCATTTTGCCGAAAATCTGGTCAATGACGAATACGAGCCGTTGAGGACATATTTTCCTGATGAAGAAGTGATGCATATTGATGAGCTGGAATTGACTGAGGAACTAGGATGGAAGATTTTCTTTGATGGGGGGGCAAATATGAAAGGAGTTGGAATAGGAGCTGTACTTATTTCTGAAACAACGCACCATTACCCTGTTAAGGCACAACTTCATTTCTATTGTACCAACAACATGGCTGAATATGAGGCATGCATTTTGGGTTTACGGTTAGCTACAGACATTGGATGTTCAGGACATTTTGGTCTTAGGGGACTCGGACCTCCTGGTACATCAAATTCAAGGAGAATGGGAAATACGGGATTTGAAGCTCATACCGTATCAACAATGTTTGCATGATCTTTGTCAACAGTTTTGATCCGTGGAGTTTAGGAATATCCCAAGAGTCTATAATGAGGTTGCCGATGCTTTGGTTACCTTGGCAGCAATGTTGCACCATCCAGAAAAAATTCATGTTGATCCATTGCATATCCAAATTCGTGATCAGCATGCTTACTGTAACATGATAGAGGAAGAGCTTGATGGCGAACCATGGTTCCACGATGTCAAGGAATACATCAGGATGGGAGTGTACCCGGTGCAAGCCACATGGGATCAGAAGAGAGCAATTCGACGGTTGGCAAGTGGATTTTTCCTTAGTGGAGGAGTGTTGTATAAAAGAACACCAGATCTCAGACTGTTAAGATGCACAGATGCTAAACAAGCTACTGCAGTCATGGCAGAAATACATTCTGGAGTTTGCGGACCACACATGAGCGGATATATATTGGCAAAGAAGATCCTTCGGGCAGGGTATTATTGGCTCACCATGGAGTGAGATTGTATTAACTTCGTGCGCAAATGTCACCAATGCTAGAAACACGGGGATTTGATTCATTCTCCACCATCGGAATTGCACATGATGTCAGCACCATGGCCCTTTGTTGCTTGGGGCATGGATGTCATTGGACCCATTGATCCAACAGCATCCAACGGGCACAGGTTCATTCTGGTGGCCATTGATTACTTTACCAAAAGGGTTGAGGCTAAAACTTTCAAGTCTGTAACTAAGAAAGCAGTGGTCGATTTTGTTCATTCCAACATCATCTGTCGATTTGGAATCCCAAAGGTAATCATCACAGATAATGGTGCTAATCTTAATAGCAAATTGATGAAAGAAGTTTGTCAGCAATTTAAGATTACACATCAAAATTCCACCCCATATCGGCCTAAGACGAATGGAGCAGTTGAAGCAGCCAAAAAGAACATATAGAAAATACTACGGAAGATGGTAGAAAGTTCTAGGCAATGGCATGAGAAGTTACCATTTGCGCTGTTAGGTTATCGTACTACAGTCCGTACTTCAATAGGTGCGACCCCGTATTTGTTGTTATATGACACTAAAGCAATGATCCCTGTGGAAATTGAAATCCCTTCTCTTCGAATTGTTGCCGAGGCTGAGATTGATGATGATGAGTGGGTAAAAACCCGTTTGGAGCAGTTGAGTTTAATTGATGAAAAAGATTGGCAGCAGTATGTCATGGCCAATTGTATCAGAAAAGGATGGCAAGAGCATACAACAAAAAGGTGCGTCCCAGAAAGTTTGAAGTAGGGTAGCAAGTGTTGAAACGGATCCTTCCACATCAGGCTGAAGCAAAAGGCAAGTTCGCCCCGAACTGGCAAGGGCCGTTCATTGTAACCATAGTATTATCCAATGGCGCTTTATGTTTAACAGATATTGAAGGAAGATACATAGATATGGCTATCAATTCTGATGCAGTCAAGATATATTATGTATGATTTCTTTAGTATAATCATTAATTGTTTGTACTTGACATCGTCTCGAAGGTTGAAATGACGAAGGCAATTTGTTCTGCTATCTAAACACTTTACCCTTTTGTTCACCCTTTTGAGCCTTATTTATTTTATTTTATACCCCTCTTTTGGAATCAATAACCAGAAAGGAAAAGAAAGAGAAGAAAGGAAAGAAAAAGGAAAGAGTAAAGAAAAAGAAAAACAGAAAAGGAAAAAATAATAACAAATGAAAAGAAAAAGCGTAAAAACAAGGAAGAAAGAAAGAACTATGTTTTACCTGATTCCTCTTAAGGATATGTAGGCAGCTTCACGGCTCGGTCATAGGAAAATAAAACTCGAAAGATCCCCAAGCAAGAAAACTGGGGCAGAAGTTATGTTTGTAATGAGAAAGTTGGTTCCAAAAGTTGAAATTCTAACCCGTTGGATTTGGTTTGAACTCTTTGATATCCTTTTATTTCCAAACCTATCCAAGAATCCACATTAACATCCAAAGAAAGACCTCCCGGTCAGTCTTCGAGAGGTGCCAAGTCAATCAAATAAAGATAATTCATACCAGGGGCAATACCCCGTTTTTAAGCAAGAAAAATGAAAATGAGAGAGCCTTATTAGTGAAAACCCACAAGGGAACTATAAGGCGATGGAAGCTGAGAGAAATTCAAAAATGAGAGAGTCTTATTGGTGAAAACCTTCATAGGCACCATGAGGCGACAAGGAATTGGAAAAGGAATAAATGAGGTAAGGTTGACGGCAAAAAGATCCGTCAAGACATCAAGTTGAACGAAGATGGGGATTCGAAAAATTCATTGGGGAAAACTTTGAGGAGCAAAGCAGGACAATTTGGAAATTGATTGATTGAATAGACTGGGTTGATTAATCCGAAATGCACAACATGATCATTGGGGACAGTTATCCCATTCATATAAGTCTTTTCTTTCTCAAACAATCTTCTAAAGGAAGATATTCTTCTTTATTTTTCATCTTTTGAAATCATCATATTTCATTTCTTTTGGCTAAGACTTTTTCAATAATAATTTGTTTTCAACAAATGAGAAGGGTTTTCAGAGTTTACTACCAGATTCCAATATTGTGCAAAGCAAAGTGGGGCTCTGATTAGCCAAAGAGAAGGTCATAGGACGTAAGATGTGTCACTGAAAAACCAAATGATAGAATGATAGAGATTCCATGAAAATACGGGATAGGATAAAAATTCAAAAGGGGAGGCAACAGTTGGAAAGTTTCAGATAAGAAAGTTGGAAGTGGGAAGAAACAATTGAAAGTTTACGGATAAGGAAATAGTCGGAGTGTCGAAAAGTCTCGACCAGATTCAGAGCAGTCTAAACAGAGTATGGAAAGAAGGAAGGGGAAAACCATCCACAGCAAGAGTATCACGACCAGCAACACATTTTTAACTGACGAGATTTTTCTTTGATTGAAACAGGAGAAGAAAATCTCAGTTGTCTCAGAGAAACCCATCGTAAGGAAAGGAAAGCACCAAACAGGTACCCATCCAAAAAGGGGAAAACAACATGACTATAGGAGTAAGAAGAATGGTTGAAGTTGTAAAGTCAGGAGCCCACCTGGAGAACAGAGGCGTACCTTTCAAGTTTCGGAAGTCAGGACCCCTCCTGAAGAACAGAGGGAGGATATTTCAAATTCTAGTTTTTAAGTTTTATTAATATTCAGTAAAATGATATGCACCAACTATCGAGCTGGGGCAGAAAAATTTTTGTTTGTCCGAAGTCAGTAGCCCGCCTGGAGAATGGAGGCATACCTTTTAAATTTTAGAAGTCAGGAGCCCGCTTGGAGAACGGAGGCGTACCTTTTAAATTTTAGAAGTCAGGAGCCCGCCTGGAGAACGGAGTCGTACCTTTTAAATTTTAGCAGTCAGGAGCCCGCCTGGAAAACAGAGGCGTACTTTTCAAGTTGTTGAAGTCAGGACCCCGCCTGAAGAACAGAGGGAGTACAATTCAAATTTTAGCTTTCGAATTCTTAATAATATCTTTTAATATGATGCCCAGTCACCAAACTGTGGCAGAAAAGTTTCTTTGTTTTGATTGTTGAAATCAGGAGCCCGCCTGGAGAACAGAGGAATACATTTCAAGTTTTGAAGTCAGGAGCCCGCTTGGAGAAATAGAGGTGTACTTTTTAAAGTTTTAAAGTCAGGAGCCCGCCTGTAGAACAGAGGTGTATCTTTTAAAGTTTTGAAGTCAGGAGCCCGCCTGGAGAACAGAGGTGTATCTTTTAAAGTTTTGAAGTCAGGTGCCCGCCTGGAGAACAGAGGTGTACCTTTTAAAGTGTTGAAGTCAGGAGCCCGCCTGGAGAACAGAGGTGTACTTTTTAATGTATTGAAGTCAGGAGCCCGCATGGAGAACAGAGGAATACGTTTCATGTTTTGAATTCAGGAGCCCGCCTCGAGAACAGAGGAATACGATTCAAGTTAAGAAGTCAGGAACCTACCTGGAGAACAGAGGAAGACAGAAATAATCAAGAGAAGACGTTTAAAAGATCAGCAGTTAGGTACCTGCCTGAAGAAAGGGAGAACATCTCAAGAAGTCGTTACAAGACAGCAATAAAAGAATTGTTGTAGGGAAATGCAAGTCAACAAGGCAACAATGGTCACAGAACAAGTTTCAGAATAAGTTTCTGTAATTCATAGAATATAGCTTAGTCTAGCTTCTTTATTTTTTTTAGCATGGTGTAATAAGAAGGTCAGTAAGCAGTAGCAGCAATAACAGCAACAGAGAGATCACAGCTTCATGGTAGTCCCAGCTACCAAAATTTCCGAACTACATTGACCTTATTCCTTTTTAGTTAAGGATATGTAGGAAACTTTTGAAGCAGAGGTTCGGTCAAAATCTTTCAAAAAATACTTCACACGGAGTACTCAAACGGGCAAAAATCACTCGTATCCGCTCACTTTGTCTTTGCACGAAAACTCTTCGTGTTTACGGGCAAAGAGGGGCAGCTGTGAGCACATGAGTTTTGCCTCACACTCCCAAACAAATAAATTTTCTCTTGCGTGTAATTTTTGTGAATTTGCATGATATTTTCAGTTATTGTTTGCATTTGTGTGTGCATGCTTATTTGTTAAATTGATAAAATAATACAAAATATATTGCAAGTGCATTTAAGATTTAATTTTTACAATTCTTGAATTAAGTAGTAAATTACTTATTTTACAAAAATGAAAATATATATATATATATATATTTTGCATTTTTAGTGCTTAATGCTAGATTGTGTGATTTTTCTTTTAAATTGGTATCTAGATGTGTATGATAAATATAATTTAGAGATAATTAAGTTAATTTGATAGAATAATTTATCTTAGAAATTAATTAAGGTTTTATTTTTAATTTATGAGAATAAAAATATTTTTGAAATAAAAAGAAATGGAAAGCATAAAAGGAGTTGAAATTTTGGTCCAGTTCAATTAATATTCCCAAAGCCCAATCAATTTTCGCCAAACCACACCCCAGTCCAGCCCAAAACCACCCCCAACCCAATTCGACTCCAGCCATGACCAAAATGATACCGTTTCAATTATTTTAATCTGAGCCATTAAATATCGCTCATCTAACGGCTTAAGACATGCCTCATGACCTATTACCCAGCCCCGACCCGTTCCATCTGAGATCGATCCGGTCTCAAGAGCATCTAAATGATGCCATTTTATTTAGTGGATTGATCCAAGCCATTGATCTTATTCGATTGAACGGCCTGGATTCAATCCCCATGCCAGTATATAAGGGTCCTAACACTATCCCGCTCCCCTTAGAACCCCCCTTCACTCGTCTCTCATCCTTCAGAGACCCTAGAGTAACGCCGCCCTACACCGCCTTGTTCCGCCACTGAAAATTGCCTCACGCCGGCTCCGGTGGCCCAAAGGCCTCCATCTTAACACCACAGAACCACCTCAACTTCCTCTTCCTGAATATCTAAACCCCTTCCTTCGAATCACACTAGAGCTCTTCGAATATCGAGTTGAAACCAAGAACCCTAACGCCGCCACAATTTCTCTGGTGGCGGCGCCACCTCCCCTTAACCCTAAAATAACACCAGATGACCATTAGGGCCTCATCTCCCCAAATCCTTACATAGCTTCCATCAAAACCCTTTGAAACTCGTTGAATCTCAAATCAGAGATGAGACCTAAGTTTGACAAAACCCTAAAAGCCGATGACTTAGCGATGATTAAGACCAAAATAGACCTCGACTATGTGTTTTCATTTGAGAACACATGATCGATACCCATTTCGGTCACAATCAAAAGGAGTAAGGTCTAATACGGGTTCAATCATTTGGAGGTAAGTGTCTTAATTTTATTCTTTCTGATTCTTTTACTTTATTCTTCTTCTACTCCTTTCTTATTTCTTTTCAAATATTGGTTTGATTAGTATGTGCCATTATTTTTCTCTATTTTTTTAATTGAAAGATTGGTTATTGATTTTGTTTAGTCCGCTTTAATTGTTATTGCATTTCTGTTTCGTCTGCTATTTTTCTTTGAGCAATTCAATTAATCTTGAATTAGACATACTGTTTCTAATAGGCAGCATATTAGTTTTCTTGTGA
Source organism: Nicotiana glauca (assembly GCA_026770625.1). NCBI lineage: Eukaryota > Viridiplantae > Streptophyta > Magnoliopsida > Solanales > Solanaceae > Nicotiana > Nicotiana glauca. The sequence continues at coordinate 147,804 of MU750739.1, read as the reverse complement.
TATCTGTTTCTTTATTAAAATAATTGTATAAATTGTTTCAAAAGCTGAATCTCACATAGGCTCGTTCATTGATTGTTTCTTGTTTCAAGACAATTTCTAAAAATTTTATGGTCTAGCATGATTCAACAACTATTTTTTTGAATTTCATTGGGTTTCAATCTACCTGAAAGTCTCATTTCTTTTACTTACTGTTGTTGAGATTGTGATAATTCAGAATTTAAGAGATTTTTAAAAACAGAAATTTAAGGGTAGTTTGGGAATTGTTTAACCAAGTGTTTACCTATTTAGGAAGATTCCATAATGGAAGAATTGAATAATGGTGCACTACTAATTTAAATAAAAATATTAAGATAGTGCAGACTATTAAAATGGGAATGGAATTTTGTAATGGGGAGTGCATTAGTTGGCTGCCTATTTAAGGGCTGGGGATCTGAAAAAAGAATTGGAGATAGACATTGAAAAACAGTCTGAAAATTTGAGAGCTTAGGAGAGATATCTGAGAGTCGAAATACTGAAAAATTCTGAATATACACATTGATAGACATTCAGAAAATCCTGGAAAAAAATACAGAGAAAAACATACGGATACACATAAAGAGATACACTTGATTAAGAACAAAGAGAGAATAGAGAGAAATTACTGTTTCATTGAGCTCCTCCCCTGATATTTTAGTATTTTTTTTAATTTGCTGAAGCCGTTCCTGACTCAATTTAGCGTGAAAAATGGGTTGAGTTTAGTTGTTTTAAGTATGGACTGAAATCAGTTAAATTACTACTCGTTTGGAACTGTTTTGCGGACTGGTTGAACATCGTTTGGTTTTAAAACTGGTTCACTGGCTGTTTCCTGCTATTGATCTCTGTTGTTGCTACTGCTGAATCTTACCCATTTTTAATCTCACTTCCAGGAACAATTTCTAAATTTACTTGATGTAAGTCTTAGTTTGGAGATAAAAGGGTGTTGAAAGCATAACCTTGGATTTGTTTGTGCTCCCTTTACCCCTTTATGATGCTTTTACTTTGATTGTATAAATTCTTGCGTAGTACAATTAATTTCAGTTTTGAGCAATAGGGAATTCTTATAGTTGTATTTTATTCGGGACTGTGAGACTGTTGTCAAGTTGGACATATTGTAAATCAGTTTTAGTTAGATGTATATTTATTCTTGACAGTATAATTGGGTCTGAATGCTTCTAATGAATCCATACTGTCCGAGCTGCTGTTGAGTATCCCATTGAGCATTTTGGGCTTTAGTTCTCCATTTCAGCTTCATTTGGATAGTTTTGAGCTGTATGGTTGATGATATTTGTCTATTTGTAAATTGAGAATCTGTTAGGGAAATAGAACGACATAAGTTGTAGTTGCTTCTGTAGCTTGGTCAGAACGTGAAATATAAATTACTATTTGGTCATTGTGGTGGGTTTGATGTATCTACAAAGTTATTCATAAGTGTTAAAGGAAAAAAAAGTAAAAAAAAGTAAAAAATGAATTGGGCTATAAAATGTTTACTGCTTCATTTCTTTAATCAGGAATAGGCCACAAGAGTGTTAAATGAAAGGATGTAATATTGTGTATGTTGATCTCGTCTACGTTTTTTCAAAAAAATAAAAATAAAAATAAATAAATAATGTAATAAAAATAAATAAATAATGTAAATGTACTTTCCTTGTTTTTAAGCTTTTCCCCATTTGTAATACTGATATTAATTAAAATAATATCAAAAGGGAATCATGGAATAGCAAATCAGATGTAATATTCTGTATTTTTATGTGCAAAGTTCGCCTCTCAAATAATCTCCATTTTTGCCCACTTGATCCATGTGATACAATTACATGTGGTACAAATGCATTACAGAAATTATTGTGATATTAGAGTTTATATGCCAACTGGCAACTGATGAATTCCAGATCTAATTTATGGCCCTCATATAATTAATTTTAATTCTTTAGAAATAAAGGCGTGCCATTAGTTGAATTTTTCATGTCCCGCGCAAAGTTAAAAACGCATAGTTGCTTTAGGCGCGTTATTATAGTAATTTCTTCCTAAGCTCGGGTCCACATTTATGTGATAGAAATCCAAATCCTACAATGTTAGATAAAATGTGTTATGGTCTATGACTCTACGGGTGCATTTATGTGACGTGGCCCGAAACATATTTTAAATAGCATTGCAATCTTTCTTAAAAAATAATTAAATAAAAGCGGTCAAATGTTAAAATTTGCACATAGGTTCATAATTGTTTAAAATCAGATAATTTAAGCCGAATATGACAGTTGAGCGACCGTGCTAGAACCACAGAACTCGGAAATGCCTAACACCTTCTCCCGGGTTAACAGAATTCCTTACTCGGATTTCAGGTACGTGGACTGTTAAACAGAGTCAATATTTTCCTCGATTCGAGATTCAACCGGTGAATTGGGACACCATAAATCTTTCAAGTAGCGACTCGGATTCCTTAATAATAATTCCGTTTCGATTGTCCTTTAATTGGAAAAACTCCTTTATGCCCTTCCGGGGTGTAGGTAAAAAGAAGGCGTGACAAAATCTTATTGATATGTAACGTTTTTCAGCTGAGAAAATTAATGAATCTCTCTCTCCGTTCATGTAATCAAAAATAGTATTTGATTAAAATACGAAAAATTTTACGTTCACTTTTGAGTTTCACTCTAAAATTATTAGAAAACTAAACTATCTAGAAGATGTTTGATAAATAAGTAAATATATATAGCGCGGTTAAATACTACATTATGTGTGTTGTCTTGTCGATCTGAAAAGATGCCCAACTGCGAAAAAGTTATTTTGCATCAGAAATAATCTTTAACACGCAAAGCATAACGCGGTTAAATACTATATTTTGTGTTAATATATATAGCGCGGTTAAATACAACGTTATGTATGTTGTCTTGCCTATAAATAACGAGCGCATTCTAGTTATTTTCTACGCTTAACTATAACAAATAGCAAAACTTTCCATAAAAGCAGGGTTTTTTTTGCTTTAACAAATGTCTGAACGCATCTATATACCAATGTGCCAATGTGGCAAATGCTGTATGATGGCGTACTATTGGGATGATGGTCAAGTTGGGCGTAGATACTGAATGTGGGTGAACAGGTTTGGAGGTAACAACGGAAATTTTTGCAAGTTTGAGGTATGACTTAATGAACCCTGTGAGACGGAATGCTACAAACGATCTTTGCAGTATCTTGACGATTTGACCAAAAAATAGTGGGAGTATGAACAAGAATATAAACGAGAAATTTTGGAGTTGACGAAGAAACTAAAAGAGGTGAAAGAAGAAAAAAATAAGTTGGAAGAGAAATTTAAGTGGTTGGAGTGGAGAATAATAGGCGGTGGTGACTAAACAATGACATGTATGTATTGAGTGTAGTACTTTATCTTTATGTTTGCCATGTCATGTATTTTCATTAGTTGTACTGAATTTAAATTATATTAAGTTGATATGTTTGTGTTGTGTTGTAGTGTTAAGTTAACGAAAAAATGGAAAAATAAAAATATAATGCACATATTATGTAAACACAAAATATTATTGTTATTATTTACACACCGTACATAAAAATAATAAAATAAAATTAATATGTCCCACATCCAGTGTGCTTCAATGTAGCAGCTAGCCTGAGGCACATCCCATCCCGTCCGGATACGCTATCAGGATTACCTCATGACGTCGCCTCTTTATCGCAAGATGCGCTGCAGCATGATCGTCAGCAGTGCTGGCAGGATCGGTAGAAGGGGTTGTCGGTCCATCAGCAACCTACAAAAGAATAAGTCAGCTCAGTATAAGAAAATATATATTAGTAATGTACGCGTTAAATTAAAAAACATTTAACTTGTCTTACCATGGTGTCACACCCCCTTTTTATACATCATCCCGAAGGTTAGTATATAAGGAAGTTTTTCCAATTAAAGTGATATTATTCGAAATGAGATTATTTATTTATTTATTTATTTTATTTAGAGTCTCCACTTTGATATTTTAATTGGTGTTCCAAATCACCGATTTATTTTAAATCCCAAATCGAGGAAATTTCGACTTTTCTTTTGAAGTCTGCAAACCAGAAATTCTAAATAAGGAATTATGTTAAACCGAGGGAAGGTGTTAGGTACCCCCGGATTCCGTGATTCTAGCACGGTCGCTTAAACTATCATAATTGGCCTAATGACCTGATTTTAGTACATGTTCAAACCTATGGTGCAATTTTAAACATTTAACTGCTTTGATTCATTTTAAAGAAAATTGCAACGTCATTTTAAAATCTGTCTTGAACCACGTCACATAAATGCACCCGCGGTCCGCAACACATTTTATATAACATTGTTGAGATTTGTATTTGGGTCACATAAATGTGCACCCGAGTTTAGGAAGGTAATGTTATTAGAATAACGCACCTAACGTAACTACGCATCTTTAAATTTGCAAAGGCCATGAAAAATTTACTAAATGGAACACCTCGAATTCTAAGGATTTTAAAAGAAATAATTAAACGAGGGTCACGCATTTAGGATTAATTTTGGTGCGGCGCACCTTAATTTCATTTTAAAGGGTATTCAAACTAAAGTTCGAAGGGCCATAAACTATTTGATGTCTAGTAGGGCTTACCCCCAACCAATTAAAGAGGATCAACTACCCAAACATTAATGGGCAAGGGTTCCACTATGGTCCAAACTAAGAGAATGTGTTTTAATAAAAGAAAGAGGCTAATGATGTGAAGTTGAAATTTGGGCGCAGCGTGGGGCCCAATATCCCACAGACATGATAACGCCCTGAGTTGCAAATTAGTATCAGTCTTAATTGGCCCAAGAGAGAGCCCAAATTTAAACAAGACTAGCTTCGACCAGTAGTAAGATCCTCAGTTCGAATCAACACATCAACACGGAAGTCAATCCTCTGCATTTCATTTTTAAAGAAAAACTATCAAACGAAAGGGAAATAATGATCATGAATATTCAAAGCACTTTTCTGGGCAACTGTGCACATCGCTGTTTTGTCCTTCGAAAGACAACTTGATTTTTTTTATTATTGAATTATTCCTAAGGCTAGTCCCAATAACTTGAGCTTCAACATTACCAACAGACCATTAATCATGGGAAAACTCAGATGTACAAAATCGAGACAGCCTTCAATTGAACATTTTAGAAAAGAAAAGAAAAAGCTATTACTTTAGTCCTTACACATACTTGTTTTACTCAGTGGTGTACAGATTAAACATGATTCACTTGAATTCAACATATATATCAATAAGTGTTCCTCTATAATCCATTTTCCATGCTTTGAATCTTCATTCCAAATGGTTCTAAAAATGAAAGTTAACTTGCAAAGTAACAAGAGGTTTAAATTGGCATATCTCACACCAATATGCTCAAAAGAAATTCTTCAAGATTCTACATCCACCATGTTCTATCAGTAGCAAATCCCCAACAGCCCCAAAATTTAACTACAAGACGAAAACTTAGCTAATCAAACAGAAAATAACTAAACTATATTGAATCAAATAAACAAACACATAACATAATGAAGAAAAATATAAATAAAACAACACCAAATTCACTGCCATGTTTCAGCTTTCAACTTCCATCTTCACTATGAAACATACATCAAGTAGACTTCAAGAGAATGTACCTGGAATTTGAAAACAAAAGTAGAAAATGAAGAATCAGCAACAGAACAGTAGCAGGCCAACACCAGCAATACCAGTTCAACCAAGATGAATTTGAAAACAAATAGAAGACAGACACACTCTAACAATACACACAACAACTTCAAAATTAAACCTCAAACACCCAACCTCAGTCCATTTTGAAACTATATCAATCAAAAACTCTTTTCAGGATTTGAAAACTAGAGGAATTACAGAATGAACTTCAATGAAACAGTGACTTTACTCCAATTTTCAGTCGTTTTGCCTTTTTTCTGGATTTTTCTCTTCCTAAAATCTGAATTCAATTCTCTTTAGCAATGCCTTTATAGGCAAGCTATTAGGGCAGCAGAAATAGCTTAGTTTTTGCCCTCTAGACCTTCCAGAATTTTCATTTTTGTAGCTTAGTCCCTTATTTTCTGACTTGCTGGCCAAGTAAGGCTATTTTCAACTTTCTAGGAAGCTTCCTAAGATGGTTATTCAAAGATTCTCTGAGTAATCTATCCAATTTACCCCTAGTTACCACTGAATTTTACCCCTGAGCCCTCAATGAGTCATGGGTCTAATTTGACCCAATTTTCTAACCCAAAGTGAGTTGGATTTGAACCCAAACCCACCCCCACAAGATCAGAAGCCCAAAAGCCTCAATTGGCATTTGCCCCATTATCAAATCGCAACCCACAATAGCACACATTGACAATTGAAGGAAGTTAGCCTAAATGACTTACTAATCTAACATTAATGCAAACTAACCACTTTAAGTTAATTAGCTTACTGCCTATTAAGAAAATGACTCCACTTGCTTATGCATGACTCAAATTCCAGGACAAAATGAAAAAGAATAAAAGAAGGAACAGAGCATGGAAAAGAACACTGAAGGAAAGATTAAACCAAAACAAAAGAGAAGATACCTATTACAGTTCGGACCAAGAAGAGATATGCGTGAATCTTCAAATCTTCAAATTTTCTGTCAAATACGATATTAATCGCATGTTCTTATAGAGAAAAAATGAATAAAATCGTGTTAGACCTGAATCGCCTATCGAATCTCGATTGGGGTTCTAGGGTTCGACTTTGTGATCTGATATTCGAAGAAATCTACAACGATTCGAAGGAAAAGAAACACATATTGAGGAAGAGGAGGTGAGGGGTATTTTATGGTTATTTTGGTGGTGGTTTGTGGTGGCGCCGCCACCGTTGGCGGTGGGGAATAAGGGCGGCTTGCTAGGGTTTGGAGTTTGGTTGGAGTCTGAAGGGGTGTGTGTGAGAGATGACTGATGGGGTAGGGGGTATTTAAGACAGTTTTATACTAATTGACCATCCAGTTTCGGCCGTTGGAATAGGGGGATCCAACGGTCATGGTTAAACCTTTACAAAATGGGGTCGTTTGGATGGAGGGGGTTCTGGACCGGGTATTTAATGGATTGGGCCGGGTTTTACCCTGTTTCAGGGGCAGGATCTTTTGGGTTGAAGGCAATTTCAATTGTTTTTTGGGGCATATAAAGACCTGATCTCTTTTCAAAAAAATTTCTTTTTTCCCTTTTTTTTCATTTTCAGATTTTTGTTAAATACAAATAAAAATAAAACCTAATTTAATTTCAAGACCAAATTAATAAACTAATTATTTTTTCTCAAAAATTAATTAGGTCCTAAACTAAACAAAAACTATAACAAATTTGAAAATTAAAGGTTAAAAATGCAAAAATGAACTGTTTTTGTTATTTTCTTTCATTTTTGAAACATTAATTAACTAGTTATCCTAAAAATAGAAAATCGGATCCTAAATGAAAATGCAATATATTTTTATATTTTTTTCATGAATCACATAAATTAAATATGCACACAAAAATGCAATCAAACACGAAAATTATGCAATTAATTCCTAAAAACCAAATAACTAAAAGAAAAAAAAAATTCTAATTTTGGAAATTCTGTAGGAGTAATTCATGTGAGGCAAAAATCACGTGCTCACACATGGTCTCGTCGAGCTCTTGAATATAAGCATCCGTCGCATCCTGCTCAATATCGCACAAAGTGACCTCCGTGATGGGCTGGGATGAAGCCTTAATAAGAAAATTATAAAGTTATTTATGGCGAATCAATGATATAAAAATAAATTTAAATTTAATAATAATACAAACATACCTGAGCCTATGAAATATCCACAACACCCACCTGCTGCCATGGATGTTTCTTCCTTTTTCTTGCCCTCTGCTACTCCTCCAGACCCACCCTAAATGGCTTGGGAAGTAGATCTGATAGCGGATTTTCTTAGAATTCGACCCGTTTTCAACCATTTCGCCAATCTTGATGGCTTCAGCGAACGGTTTACCTATTGCGGACATCATATTTTGGAAGTAGTCAACTTCTTAGGTGTGGATGAGAACTGTGACCATTTTAATCTCATACATCGGAGGTTTTACCCTGGAGGCCTTCTCATGCCATTTCTCAATGAGTTCCTATCTGGAGCAATATCAATGTTGTACTGGAACTGCCTGACGAAATCTCTAGCAAGGTCATCTCAGATGAGCCAGTGGGATATATCTTGGTCTATGTACCACTCAGATGCGATGCCAACCAAACTTTCTCCGAGATAGGCCATGAGGAATTCTTCCTTTCCACCGGCTCCTCGCAGCTGGTTACAATATCTCTTGAGATGAGCAACAGGATCATCGTGCCCATCATACTTTTCAAATTTTGGGGTTCTAAATCCCAATGGCAGATGCACATGAGGGAACATACATAAGTCGGCATAGGATACACTTTTCTGTCCACTCAAGCCTTGTATGTTGTTGAGACTCTGTTCTATACTCCTCATCTTCCTTGCAATCTCTTCTTGCTCAGGAGTTTTGGTGGTCTTTTCTTGCCCCGCATTGAACTCATATCGGGGTAGTTGAGGTAAGTATGCCTGGGAAACTGAGGAGGTTCCATTGGAAGGTAGGTGTTTGGAAGGTGAAAGCTGAGGGTTCAAAACTAGGCATGGGCAGTGTAGGTTGTGCCGTGGCCGAGCAAGGTGGAGCGATGAAGATATTTGAAGCAGAACCGGACATTAACACCTGGGGGCGAACCTCAGAAGGTGTTCCCACAAAATAAGCTGAGATTTTTAGGTGTCCTAGTGGCATATTTGGGTCACTAATCGGGACAGTGGAAGTACCGCTTGCTCTAGGAAAGAGTTCGGGGAATCCCGGGATTGCACTTGGTGGCTCTCTTTCATTTGCCCAAGTGTCCCACATTTCAATAACCCAAAGATGCAGGATTCTATTTTCTTCGGCAGCTGCCGATTCTGAGGTCGGGATGGCTAAGATTAGACTATCATCCATGATGGGAATTGTTTGTAGAGTCATTTCTGAAGACATTTCGACGCTCCCCTTTGATCTCGTAAAGTATAGGTGCGAAGCCAGATTATCACAAAGACCAACCACCATTCTATAAAAACCTGGACTAAGAGTAACAACAACAGATGGTTAGTTTGAAATAAATAACAGATAGGTAATCGCACATTGGGGGTGTGATGCACCTATACAGTTAAATGTGTTTCTACATGTTTTGCGACGGTTGCATACTTCTTCCCAGCATAACTTATTCTTCCCATTTATCTTCTTTCCACTTCCACTCTTTTTCATCTTTTTTTTTCTCTTTTGTCACTCTTTTTTTTTTCCTTTTCTTTTGGTTATGGTCGAATCCTATGGAGATTGACTACGTATCATGACCCAACATGAATTATACCGAGAATAGTTCTGGGGGATAAGTGTAAAAAATAAATAATAAAATATTTTTGGGATTTTTAATTTTTATAAAAAAACAAATACTTTGATTACAACGACTCAAAAACTAACAGACTCAACAAGAAACTAACAGACTCTGATGAAAAGACAAAAATACAGACTCAAGAAAGAAACTAACATACTTCAATATAAAGAAAATACAAACTCGACAACAAACTGACAAACTCCAACACAAAGAAAATACATAGTCAAGTAAAAATCACGAATACATTAATGCCTCAAATGCTCCTGGGGCCTGTGGGACATCATTCGGTCTCACAATGGGCCTACGCGCTAAACCCCCTTGGAGGTGGTAGAGATCTTCCATTACTTGGAGGACAAAGGTCATCACAGTGGCAAAGAACATGGATCTAGTCATATCCTCCCAACTACTGCACTTTATCGTGATGTAGTCGACAATCCTTCTGACTCTCTCTCTTATGACACCCTTTTCTTGCAACAAACGCCAAATCTGCTGGCCCTGGCTCACTACTAAAAAAATCAGATTTTAGCGACAGACAAATTTTGTAGCTAAACAGAAAAATCCGTTGCTAATCTCATTTAGCGACGGAATAGCAATGAATTATCAAAAAATTCTACTAGCTACGAGCGTTTTAGCGACAGATTAACGATGACGTTCGTAGCTAATTCCAATTTTTTTTGTAGTGGTTTCCAAAGTTTGTTCGGCTACTTGATTCTGTTCTTGAAGTTGCAAATCTCTTTCTAACTGTGCCATTGCTGTATAACAATGTTCTCTTTCAGCCTTGAAATCTTTTGCCTGTTTGATCATTTTGTTCTCAATGGTGACGACCCTTTTCTTTAACCCCGAAACCTCATTGTCGTACTTTTCCTTTAATTGTTTAGCCAGGCGCGCTCATTCCTCCGCATTCTTAACCAATTGCTTTCGGTCCCTGGCTAGTTCACCCTCTGTTTTGTTCAGATCAAAACTATATTCACCCACTTTTTGCCTCAGGTTATCTATAAGTTTTTCATCTTTGGCACTTCTGGTGGGATTTTCTGCCGCTATTTTCATTTTTTGAATCTGTCTCGAAGAGCCTTATTTTCTTTGTCTAGATTTTTCTTTTCCCTTCATCTGCCGTGGCTTGCAAGCTATTTTCGAATTGAAGGTCTTTGAATTGCTTTTATAGCTTTCCTCTTGTGGCCCTGTACTCATTCTACTTGGCCAGCCAAGCCCACTGTTCTTGCGACGCCTCAACGAATTGCTGAATGTGAGGCTTTTTGGCTGGCCTTTCTGGTTCAGTCCTTGTAGTGTTCTTCATTCTATACCAGGCAAGATAGGCGGGTAAGACCTTGCCTCTAGATAGGTCACACACTCGAGTGTTCGCTGACAAATACTGGCCCTCGTTTCGAATAGAACAAACTATTTCTTTATGAAATTGGCTGTCGGATCTAACCTCGATCGCATAAACACTAAGATCTTCATCTGGGTGCATTACCTGACACCTTCCCAACTGTCTCATCACCCAGTAGGGAGCGTAAGGCTGAATACCTCGAAGACCCATTAGGAGGAAGTAAGGACCAGTGGCGGGCATATAAAAAAATTTTTCAACAGGAAGTCAACCCAGTGTCCATTCTATTTGACCCGCAGTGATGGAGCGAAGGCGGGATACCTAATCTCGAAACCCCTCTAGTAGTTTAAACCCTGAAATCCTTGTATCAAACTCTTCAATGCAACTTTTTTCTGCGGACACATAACTCATATACTGAGGGAGGTGACACAGGTGTTCGATTATCCACATTTATAGTAGCAAATTGCATCCCTCTAAGGAATCCGCCTCAGCTTTACAAGCTGTGAGAGCTCGGTATTTCTTAGATACTATCATAGGGATAAGAGTGCTCTTGGCATTAGTAATCAAGACTTTGACGACTCCCTCCACTCGTAGATTGATATTCCTATCTTTCTGGGGAAACACCACGAGGCCTAAGAAAGCTACCATAAAAGCGAAACGTGTATGCTCATCCCATTTTGTTCGGTTCCCTTTGCTACAAACCCAGCTTTTGGGATTGTTGAATCTTCCTACATGCCCGTATCTCTGATATATAAAATGTAGAGTGGAAAAACCATCATCCAACTCGGAGTACGGGGCTCCCTTGCTTATTTTTAGTAAATCCATGAATTTGTGAGAGTTAACGACTCTTGGAGTGATCAGATGCTTATGCGTCAGACCTTCAATACTTCCTATATAACCTGCTATCTCTTCCAAGATGGGTGTGAGTTCAAAATTCGAGAAATGCAAGACGTTGTGAGCTGGGTCCTAAAACGTAACCAACACCTTTACAATGTCTCATCTAGGCCTTATCTTTAACAACCCGGTGAGACCTCCCAAATGTAGATTGACCTTATCTTGCTCTAACTTACCCAGATCCTCCCACAACATGTGCAACTCCAAAGGGATCTTGTTCATAACTGTTATCGGCAAACTTTGACTCGTGCTCATTTTGCACGTTTATTAGGGTGATTTAATAACTTGTTTTAACTCAAGACACACTTCGACTCAAAAAAGCTATCACTATTTTTTTTGAAAATTTTTATAAAAATATTCGCTTTGCCAATACGGTCTTTCAGCACATCAAGGAAGAATATTTTAAGGTTGTGTTCGCTAACCGGTCAAAACCTTGATAAATGACCAAAGGCGGCTGTTCTTGCAAAAACAGCTCTCCGGCGCCCTTTTGGGGACATTCGGCTATTTTTGACAAGAATGGAATCACCTTACTTATTTACAAAAATAAATTTTTGTTCTTTTTGGTCTATTTTGCAAAAAAGGAAGTTGGACCCGATGGGGGTTGCCTACGTATCCCACATCCGGTGAGAATCAAACTGGTGTAGTTCAGGCAATTTTGACAAGACAAAAGACCAACTTTTTTTTTCCTTGAAAACAATAAAATTCTCCTTTTGTGTTTTTTTTCAAAATTTCAGCAGAGTTTCAGTATATTTTGGGACATTGGTTTTTCAAACAGGTAATTACCTCCCTTATCCATCACACTACTATTTTCTTTTCCAAACTCTCTCCTTTTATTCAAAAGCCAATAATCATGCAAATCCTAAGCAAATAAATGCACAAGTAGCAAGTAAGATGCATCAGGATGGTCTTTTTTATTTTTGGTATACCTGTCCTAGATAGACCCAACCCCTGTGTTGAGTCTCCAAAGTCAAAATGCATATGACGCAAATAAATGTTCCTACTAGGGATCCGGTATGAGGTCTTATTATACTAGGTTTAAAACCTGGGTTTATTTGTTCTAGACCTGGCTTACCCGAGTAGACAACTCAAGCCGAGGGGGGCTATGTACCGGTAACCAAAAGATCATCCGGCTTTGCAACTTGTTTGAACCTCGTTCTATTTGGGATATGACACTAATAGAAAGAAGTCACGACCAGCGTGCACTCCTTAGGAGAGAGAAGAAAGGGGTTTCATAGCAGTTTATATATACAATTCAGATAATATCAAAACGGTAAAAGCAACACTTAGCACATTAGGCCCAAACATGTAATAAAATCAGATAATAAACAAAGCAAAATATAACAATTATTCTAAGCTCGAATTCTTGAACCCTGAACCAGAAGTTCTAGGTTCTTGTCCCCAACAGAGTCGCCAAAGCTGTCACACCTCCTTTTTTACACACCATCTCGAAGGTTCGTATATAAGGGAGTTTTTCAATTAAGGTGATATTATACAAAATGGGATTATTTAATTTTTTTTATTTAGATTCGCCACTTGGAATATTTTAATTGGGGTTCCAAGTCACCGGTTTATTTTAAATCCCAAATCGAAGAAATTTCGACTTTCCTTTTGAAGTTTGCGAGCCAGAAATTCTGAATAAGGAATTCTGTTAACCTGAGGGAAGGTGTTAACCCCCTAGATTCCGTGGTTCTAGCACGATCGCCTAAACTGTCATAATTGGCCTAATTACCTGCTTTTAGTACATGCTCAAATCTATGGTGCAATTTTAAACCTTTAACCGCTTTTATTCATTTTAAAGAAAATTGCAACGTCGTTTTAAAATATGTCTTGAACCACGTCACATAAATGGACTTGCGGTCCGCAACACATTTTATATAACATTGTTGAGATTTGGATTTGGGTCACATAAATGTGCACTCGAGTTTAGGAAGGTAATGTTGCTAAAATAACGCGCCGAAAGCAACTACGCGTCTTTAACTTTGTGCGGGCCATGGAAATTTGCTAAATAGTACGCCTCGAATTCTAAAGATTTTAAAAGAAATAATTAAACGAGGGCACGCATTTGAGATTTTATTTGGCGCGGAACACCTCAATTCTATTTTAAAGGCATTCAAACTAAAGTTCGGAGGGCCAGGAACAATTTGATGTCTAGTAGGGCTTACACCCACCAATTAAAGAGGATCAACTACCCAAACATTAATGGGAAAGGGTTCTACTATGTTCCAAACTAATAGAATGTGTTTTAATAAAAGAAAGAGGCTAATGATGTGAAGTTAAAATTTGGGCCCAGCGTGGGGCCCAATAGCCCACAGACATGAGACCGTCCTGAGTTGCAAATTAGTATCAGTCCTAACTAGTCCAAGAGAGAGCCCAAATTTAAACAAGACTAGCTTCAACCAGCGGTGAGGTCCTCAGTTCGAATCATACATCAGCACGGAAGTCAATCCTTTGCATTTCATTTTTAAAGAAAAACTATCAAACGAAAGGGAAACGAAAGAGAAAGCTGTTACTTCAGTCCTTACACATACTTGTTTTACTCAATGGTGTACAGATTAAACATGATTCACTTGAATTCAACATATATGTCAACAAATGTTCCTTTATAACCCATTTTTCATGCTTTGAATCTTCATTCCGTATGGTTCTAAAAACAAAAGTTAACTTGCAAAGTAACAAGAGGTTTAAAAATGCATATCTCACATCAACACGCTCAAAAGAAATTCTTCAAGATTCTACATCCACCATGTTCTATCAGTAGAAAATCCCCAACAACCCCAAAATTTAACTACAACATGAAATCTTAGCTAATCAAACAGAAAATAAGTAAACTACATCGAATCAAATGACCAAACACATAACATCATGAAGAAAAATGCAAATAAAACAACACCAAATTCACTGCCGTGTTTCAACTTTCAACTTCCATCTTCACTATAAAACATAAATCAAGCAGCATTCAAGAGAATGCCTAGATTTTTCTCTTCCTAAAATCTGAATTCAATTCTTCTTAGCAATGCCTTTATAGGCAAGCTATTAGGGAAGCAGAAATAGCTCAGTTGTTGCCCTCTAGACCTTCAACAATTTTTATTTTTGTAGCCTAGTCCCTCATTTTCTGACTTGCTGGCCAAGTAATGCTATTTTTAGCTTTTTAGGAAGCTTCCTAAGGTGGTTATTCAAAGATTTCCGGAATAATCTACCCAATTTACCCCTAGTTACTCCTGAATTTTACCCCTAACCCTAATTTTCTAACCCAAAGTGAGTCAGATTTTAACCCAAACCCACCCCCACAAGATAAAAAGCCCAAACAGCCTCAATTTGTATTTGCCCCATTATCGAATTGTAACCCAAAATAGCACACACAGACAATTGAAAGAAGTTAGCCTAAATGACTTACTAATCTAAGATTAACCCAGACTAACCACTTTAAGTTAATTAGCTTAATGCCTATTAAGAAAATGACTCCACTTGCTCATGCATGACTCAAAGAAATTCTGGGACAAAATGAAAAAGAATAAAAGAAGGAACAAAGCAAGGAAAAGAACACTGAAGGAAATATTAAACCAAAACAAAAGAGAAGATACCTATTATAGTTCAGACCAAGAAGAGATAGTCGTGAATCTTCAAATCTTCGGATTTTTGGTCAAATACGATATTAATCGCATATTATAAAGAACAAACGAGTAAAATCATATTAGACCTGAATCGTCTGCAGAATATCGATTGGGGTTCTAGGGTTTGACTTTGTGATCTAATATTCGAAGAAATCTAGAACGATTCGAAGGAAATGAATTGAGGAAGAGGAGGTGAGAGGTATTCTATGGTGTTATTTTTGTGGTGTTTGGTGGTAGCGGTGGGAAATAAGGGCGGCTGGCTAGGGTTTGGAGTTTGGTTGGAGTCTCTGAAGGGGTGTGTGTGAGAGATGATTGAGGGGGTAGGGGTATTTAGGATAGTTTTATACTAATTGACCATCCAGTTTCGAACCGTTGGATTAGGGGGATCCAACGGTCATGATTAAACCTTTACAAAACGGGATCGTTTGGATTGAGGGGGTTCTGGACCGTATATTTAATGGATTGGGCTGTGTTTTACCCGGTTTCAGGGGCAGGATCGCTTGGGCTAAAGGCAATTTCAATTGTTTTTGGCCCCATATAAAAACCTGATCTCTTTTCAAATATTTTTCTTTTTTCCCTTTTTTTCATTTTTAGTTTTTTGTTAAATACAAATAAAAATAAAAATTGATTTAATCCCAAGACCAAATTAATAAACTAACTGTTTTTTTTAATAAAATTAATTAGTTCCTAAATTAAAAGAAAACTATAACAAATTTGAAAATTAAAAGTTAAAAATGCAAAAATAAACTATTTTTCTTATTTTTTTTCATTTTTGCAAAATTAATTAAGTAATTATCCTAAAAATAGAAAATTGGATCCTAAATGCAAATGCAATATATTTTTGTATTTTTTCATGAATCACAAAAATTAAATATGCACACAAAAATGTAAGCAAACACAAAAATTATGCAATTAATTCCTAAAAACCAAATAATTAAAAGAAAAAAATTCTAATTTTGGGAATTCTGTAGGAGTAATTTATGTGAGGCAAAAATCACGTGCTCACACATGGTCTCGTCGAGCTCTTGAATATAAGCATCCGTCGCATCCTGCTCAGTATCTCACAAAGTGACCTCCGTGACGGGCTGAGATGAAGCCTTAATAAGAAAATTATAAAGTTATTTATGGCGAATCAATGATATAAAAATAAATTTAAATTTAATAATAATACAAACATACATGCGCCAGTGAAATATCCACAACACCCATCGACGATGAGTTATAACTTAACCGGCACCACTCATCCACATCTCGAGTCGGTAGATCCTTAGCAGCGGTCGATGGACCTGAAAAGAAGTACTCTCAATTATCTCCGGTAATGCTCGTGCACGTGATCAACAATGGATCTGACGGGGTCACCTGCGATGCTGCAGGAGTCAACGCTAGCTAAAGGTTGTATGATGACATGCTGGTGTGATGCTCGTCTGGTTGATGGAGGTCACCTGACAGATCAACTCCAATTTACTTAATAGGTGTCTGACTAGGTGCCTCAACACCCCCTTGCTGGGGACCACATCCTCGCGGGCCCCCACGACCCCACGGGACAACCCTGCATCATGGGGCACCCCTACCTTGTGCAACAGTCCTGCCTCATGCTCCCTTTGCTCGTAGGAAAGTCCTACCTTGATGGTAGTGCTCTGGTGCCACATAAGTAGGGATGTGCTCTAAGCGCTCGCCTTCTCTGGCTCGATGCAGTGTCCAGGCAACCTGCTTTGTAACCTATCAGCCATACTCATACAAAGTGACCGCTCCCTCGCCGGCATGCTACTGCATCAGCAGTCCCAACTGGTGGAATAAATATAAGGCAGTAGCCTGCATAACATGTAAAATATAAATTGCGGAACACTAGATCACAATTATAAATAATACTACCAAATAACATATAAGTGCATCGTGCCTCCCAGCGTATGGGATGTACCGACCGCCAGCTCGATGAATGGAATTCCCAATGAAAAGTTGGGTAACATCGCGGTACCAACCCATATAATTATGCTCAATCTATAGTCGACCCGGTGAAGGGGGAATCAGGTCAAATCGCCGGTCCCAAGTAAATATCTGCTCCTCTAGCCATGCCAAATATGCTTCATCCACCCTGGTACGATCATCCCACTGGTAATGTGGTCTGCTAGGTGGGCGGTGTCGGTGCAAGCTGTGGCCTCCCAAACTAGTGAAGTACCCGCTCGGTGGCATGATGCTCCACAATATCAAGGCAAATCAACGAGATGGAAGATCCTCATATAAGTCAGCCATCTGAGCAATAACACGGCAAGCCAGCTATCAATACATAGCTGTATGACATCCAGATGAACTATTAAGTTAGAACAGAAAATGTCAGTATATGAAACTTGTGTTTGAAGATATGACAAGTAAAATTAGATATATATTTACTTGTGCGCCATCCAACAAATCCAAGATATCCTTGCACAAGGAGAGATTATGCCGAGCCTCGTACACGCACGTATGAACCCGCTGGAGAACCCACCTCCTAGCTAGAGAGAGCAACGGAGGTGGTACATTCATATCTAATGGTGGTAGAGGTGGCTACAACTGCAGGAACAACTCCTAGGCCCAAAGCTAACATAAAAATTTGACTTAAAATTTAAGATATATTTTTACTAGGTATGTTAAAATGAATAGAGATTCAAATATGTTATCACCTTTAGTGGCGGCAAAAATCCAGCAATGTCACGCTGGGTTCCCATGCTCGCTCGGCACATCTGCCTGTAAAAGTAGTCGAGAACAGCAACACCCCAGCTGCACTGGGGTAAATCATCTAGCAACTCAAGATGATGAAGAAATCTCAAGCTGACTAGGTTCCCCATTGTGTTCGGGAACAAGACCCCTCCAATCATAAGGAGTAACAACAACCTCGTATACCGATCAACATGATAATTTGGTGTATCGCCATCGATCTCAGGAAGCAATGCCTCTAACCACTGTCGAATAGTCATAAAAAAAAATGACTAGTCCTAGCCAGTACATCCTCATCCTCTAGTCTAAAAGTAGTGAGCCATTACAGCATGTCCAGGTACTGCACACATGTCATCTCTCTCATGCCATTCGATAGAGCAACAAGATGTCTATCAACGGGCATCCCATATAAAACCTCCACCTCCTACAGTGTGATGGTGGCCTCACCAATGGACAGGTGGAATGTGTGCGTCCCCGGTTGCCACCGCTCTATCAGGTCCGTGACCAAAGACCAATCGAGCTGCAGCCGCCTGATCTCAAAAATCCTGTAGAAACCGGTCTCCCACAGGCATGTGACTACACGATCATGGAGAACTCTGTCATGCAGAAAGTCCCACATGTCGTCCACTCTCCTGACGCGGAAAGTTTGGGTCCCATATGTGGGCAGACATATGATCTCCCTGTAATGAAAGTAGCTCTTCGCTGGAAGGTCCGGGATAAATAGGCGGCACCTCCATGTCTTCTACTGTAAATTAAACAACATTAATTACATGTTAGTTTTATAATTTTATATATTTGTTTGTAAATTAAATAATTAGTTTTTTTAATTATATAATATTTAATTATTATGTTAAGTGTTCTAGGCTCGATATTAGAAGCCCAGTAGTGTCAAGATATCCTATATTCTTCTATGTGTTAGTTTTACTATATGTTTATATATGAGTTTGTAAATTAAATAATTAATTTTTATAATTAAATATTCATATATGGGTTTCAGGCTCGATAGTTGCGGCCCAGTAGTACCAATTTATCTTGAATTATTCTATGTTTTAGTTTTATTATTTTACATGTTAGTTTTATATATTTTTTTTGTAATAATTATATTTTATTACCAAAGCACAAAATTACAGCTCAAATCAAACAAACACTAAATCTGGACATCCTCCCAGTCTTAGTTTCATCAAATCTCCTATACTACCTACTGACTATCAGTTTACAATTCAAATTACATTGTCAGTACTTCATCATCCCTCATGGATAGAAATTCAACTCTTCAAGACTTCTTTTTAGTCTTGGCACCGTAGCCCCTTCCACATATTATTTGTATAATTTGCTTAATCAATATCCCTGCTTGCTTTTGTTCAGCTCAAAAAATTTGGTGGTTTCTCTCCTGCCACACGTGATAGACACAACCTGCTAGTGCTATTCTGTAGATTTCAGCATTTGCTGGTCTGCTTTTTGCTTTGCAGCATGCCCATTCTATTTCTTGACTTCATTCCTTTGTTTGCTTGTTAACACCCATCCACTACATATCTTACTCCAAATTGCTGCTGTAAATGTACACTTGAAGAACAGGTGATCCACACTTTCCTCTTCTATATTACACATAGGACATAGTAGCTCATTTGTTACTCCCCATCTTGCTAGTCTATCTCTAGTATTCAGCTTGCCCAGTATAGCCATGTATAATATAAAAACCACTTTGACATTCCTCTATTATTACATAGCAGCTTCCTACAAGGCATGGTGATCATTCCTTAACATCTTGTATATATTGTTAATAGTTATGTCTTCTTTTCGAGTGTCTCTTCCAAGTTGATCCCAACCTCTATCATTTACTGTTTAGCCCTCAAAATCTTCTTCACCAGCCATGAAGCTTGATTAGCTTCAATATTTTTTATATCTCTGCCTTTCCAATAATAAGTATGAAGCCACTGCACCCATAGCTTGTCCTTTTCTTGAGCTAAATTCCATAGTAGTTTACATATGGCTGCTTTGTTCAACAGTTCAATGTCTATCAAATTCCAACCCCTATTATAGCTTTGGGTTGACACAGTTTTTCCCATACCACTAAAGTTTTTTTTGTCACATCAATCCCCCAAGTCTATAAGAACTTCCTGCATATATATTCTATGAGATGGATCACCTTCTTTGGGAAGATAAATATTTGGGACCAATATATTTGAATTGATAGCAACACACTCTTAATCAACTGGATCTGACCAGCATATGAAAGATATTTTGTAGTCCATGATGTTATTCTGCCAAGCATCCAGTCTAGCAATGATTGGAATTGTATGACTGACATCCTTTTTGTGCTTAATGGAACTTCCAAATATCTTATAGGTATCTCTCCTTTAGGAAACCCCATCTTAGCCATTACATTCTGTTGTACTGTTAAACTCACACCCCAAAAGTATATAGAACTTTTGTTCTTATTTGCATTCAGCCCTGACACCTTTGAGGATTCCATGAAACAATTATATAGCATATGGATAGATACTTCATCACCCCTGCAGAACAATAATAGATCATCCACAAAGCTCGGCTGAATAATTTACACCTTCTCACATCTTGGATGGTAAGTAAAATAAGGCTAGTTCTTCAAAGTTCTGAGTAGACTACTTAGATAATCCATAGCTAAGACAAACAAGAATGAAGATAGTGGATCCTCTTGTCTTAGCCCTTTTCTTGCTGGGAAAAAACAAGTAGGTCTGCCATTTATCTGTACAGAATATGAAACTGTAGAAAGGCACTTCATGATCCACTGCACAAATCTTGCAGGGAAGTTCATTGTTATCAAGATCTACTTTAAGAAACCCCACTCCAATGAGTCATAAGCCTTTTTCATATCTATTTTGATCATACATCATGGAGTAATTCCCTTCCTTCCATAGCCTTTTACCAATTCATGAATTAGAATAATGTTGTCAGATATAACTCTTCCTGGTACAAATGCAGCCTGACTTATATCAATCTCTCCGTAACCATCTACAACCTTGTACGGATTACCTTTGATATCACCTTGTACAGCACAGTACAACAAGATATAGGTCTATACTCTTTGATTGAGGTTGGACTCTTCACTTTTGGGATCAATGTCATAGTACTGCAATTTATTGGCTTATAAATCTCTCCAGTGTCAAAAAACTATTTTGTTGCTTGAATTACTTCTTCTCCTACTATTGGCCATGCTTTATTAAAGAAACATGCATTGAAACCATCACATCTTGGGGCTTTATTGTCATTAATGTTCTTTATTGCACTACAGATCTCCTACGTGGTAATTGGCTCAATTAGCTTCATCTGTCGATCTCTTCTCAGTATTGTTCCATTTTTCATTATTGTTGGATTGATCATTGGCAGTTGTTCAACAACATTTCCTTGTAGATTTTTATAGAATCCCATAACTTCCTCCTCCACCTCTTGATCATTCTGCAACAGCTTACCATCCTGATTCACAAAGGCTTTAATATTATTTGTAGAAATTCTATTCTTCATACAAGCATGGAAATAGGCACTATTAGAATCCCCAAGCTTCAACCATTTTGTTCTTGATTTCTGTCTCATAATGCTCTCCTCTATCATTCCCCATTTTTCCAAATTACCTCTTAGCTTCTTCTCAGTATCAAATAAATCTGTTTGATAATTTGGATCCTGCATTTTCTCTTGTGTCTTATGCAGCTGCTTTCTAATTGTTTGAATTGTCTCTCTAACCTTTTTGAACTCTTATGTATACATTTTCTTCAGTTCTTGCTTGACTACTTTAAGTTTCTGCCACACTCTTTCCATTCCTTACCATTTATTAGATGTATTACATGCCTTTTCCACTGCTTTTAGGAACTCTGAATGCTCAGCAATATAATTGTAAAATCTATATGGCTTTGGACCATCCTTACATGTTTCCTCAAAGTGTAGACATAGAGGAGTATGATCAGATATGAGTGGTTCCATCACCACCACTTCCAATTGCTTCATTGTTGTCATCCATTCTGCATTGAGAATGGCTCTATCTATTTTACTCCACACATGGCTATTTGTCTATGTGAATTTCCTCTCTATATATTTTAGTTCATTCATGTCATTGTTTAACATAAAATATGTAACGTCCCTTATTTCTACTTCTTGTACTGGATTATCACTTTTCCTGTCATCAACTCCCAACACTGCAGTATAATCCCCATTGTTATCCAAGCCCCATCAATTCCATTCTAGATTCCTTCTAGTTCCTGCGATAATACTTTCCTATCTTTAACAGTATGAAGACCATAATGTGCTGTAAAGTAGAATTGTACACTTTCCGCACCAATAATCACCTTTCCCTGAATCAATTGACTGCTTTTCCACAATACTGAATTGAACACGTTTTGGATTCTACATCACCAATACCCCCCTTCCCATTTCCATCATAATTTGTAGCACATCTCCAACCTACTACAATTTTCTTCATAATCTGCTTCCCTTTTTCTTCATTTGTTCTATGTTCATATATAGCCAAAAGGCTATTTTTATTTGTATTAATAAATCTACATAACTCCATTTGCTTGAAACTCTTATTAAGACCCCTAATATTCCAAGCTACTTGTTTCATTGTAGATTAAATAGATTTTGCACAACCCCTGTATTCTCACTCTTGATACATTGGCCTCTTTCAACTATTCTGCCTTGATCAGATTGCTGTTCATGCTCAGTCTGCTTGTTGAGAATTGTCACGACCCTAGTTCACCAGTTATGAACACGTCATGACGGCACCTAGTTTTCACGACCAGGTAAGCCTAACACATTGCGGAAGTAATAACAATTGCAAAATTTATAATCAAAACTAAATAACATGAGTAATGTATACAGTTGCCGCCTGGCACATACACTTTAATACCAAATACTGAAGTAACCTCCAAGACCCGAAAACCAACGGGCAACACAGGCTATAAGAAATCTTACACTACTCTAATCACCAGAATACTCTAATATAAAGAAGGATCGAAATAACATCTAATAACTATGGATAAAATAAGAAGGAGACTTTGCGGATCTGCGGACGTAGCATATGTATACCTAAAGTCCCCAATACGCTCCCTGACTGCTATTGATGGTACGCCTGCTCGGAAGCACCTGGATCTGCACATGAAAAACATGCACAGAAGAGGCGTGAGTACACCACAGCGGTACTCAGTAAATGCCAAGCCTAACCTCGGTTGGGTAGTGACGAGGAAAGGTCAGGGCCCTACTGAGACAGAAAATAATAAAATAGCAAGAGATTAACAGTATCTAAGTCTGATGAAAACTAATAAACACAACGATGTGATAAGAGAGATCAACAAAATATAGAACTGCAAGACAAAACAGAAACACAGAGTAAATATAGCAAAATTACAAGAATACCGACGAGGTTTTCCAGGATACCATCCTGTAGCTCTTTTCTCAACTGTCCAATGGAACTTCCCGGGATACCGTCCCATAGTCCAAATCTCATATCAATATCAAAGAATCTCCCGGGATA